>JAPMNU011394681.1:0-11056 GCA_029874995.1 Alburnus alburnus
GGTCATTTATGTAGAAGAAATGTGAAATTATTTTTGAATTTGGAGCTTTCTAGACTGAGAAAATCCAGAAAATTTATTTTTGTAAATGTACTCCCAGAATGCACTTACTTCGCTGCCCTACAAGGCTACTCCCAAGTCATGCCTACCGGTAAGAGCGCGCAGGTAAACAACAACACGGCTAGGCTGCTAGTGAGACTCCGTGACGAGTTTGCCCAGGTTTTTGAGATCGCACAAAACGTCCGGGATTCGGCTTTTGCGTTCTACAGTCGCCATTCATCATGTTTACTGTGGCGAGCAGGACGAGGCTGACGGCCGCGGGAGAAAGGCGCGAGGCCAGTGGCATCATTACTGATGTCCAGGAAAAAGAGGATGGTAACCCCTACTACTCAGCTTTCAGCTACTCAGCTACTACTACCATAGAAAGCATGGTAATTCGAAAATACTACAGGCTTTCTACTAATACAAAGCTTAATGCTAAATCATGAAGTATCCCTTTAATGTCAATTATAATATCTATTTTTTTAGTAATTGACAACAGTTACAACTACATTTTGTGAAGATGTAGGAGCTTTCATGTCTACAGAACAAACAGTGTGGAACAAAGTAATAATTATAGTGAAGCTTGCCTTAATAAGCACCACTAATAAAAGCAATACTTCTCCACATAAAAAGAAATGAATACTAACCCTGCCGTTAATTTTTGGATAAGACTGCACACTAGGGGTTCTTGGAGACTGAAAACAATCCAAGACACCTGAAGGAACCACATCTGAGACTTTCTCCTCAGCAATGCTGAAAAACTCCTCACAAGTCTGTGTAAAAAACCAACAAGTCTAATCAGCAACAATAAAAGACATGACGAATCACTCTTTGATTTTGCATGTACTTAAATACGAAAGTTTAAAAGCTGATTCATTAACCTGTACAAAAGTCTTCAGATGGGCCATAGCTTCTTGCAGATGGGATTCCTTGGGGTTTACGGAGAATAGTGCTTGTTCTCCTGCATAAAGGCTTGGCACAGGCCCAGAGAGCGGTCTCACCTGAAGATTACTAAGAGCAATCAGTGCTCGCAGCTTTACCAGCTCTTCTACAGCCAACTGCTCCAGACTACTGTAGGTTCTCACAGAGACCAGATCAAAGTTGTCATCCACAAGATGCAGTACCGGGCAATTTCCTGAGAAGACATTTAAACAGTCAAAATATGTCCGAAAATATTAAAGATTGATGAAACATAGTTTGAGGAAACAAAAACAGCTTTTACACAAGACGACAGACATTTAATGCAAATTAATGCAACTAACCTTGTTTGCCCACTATGGAGATAATATATCCCACAATGTCCACCTCCCCACAAGGAGAGCTGAATTGAGAGTTTTGAAGTTCTCTGAAGCGTACACACTCTCGAGCACGGAAATGCTGATGCAACCATTCCGGAGACACCTGGCACAAACAGATTTTTTTAAGACCATTTCAAATGTAATCATTAAAGAGAAAGTAATCAGCCTGTGGTGAGAACAAAGTTGTTCAACACTTAGTTTACCTCAATATCCTGAAAGAGTGTTTTCTTGGTGGCAGTGAGTTGTATGTGAGCAATGCCTGAGCGTTTCTTCCCCTCAGATGTGGCGAGGTGATACGCCCTGTAACTGTGGCCCTCTCTTAGCAAGCCATACAAGTCCTGCGACGGGCGCCAGATATTCAGCGTGTAAACTAGGAAATGTATGGCACCCAGCCATAACAGGTTAAAACGGCTACTGCAACATCTAACCAAAGAGTGAAGATGATATCCATTTGACTCACCACGGTCGTTCTGCAGGTCATTGGCGTCGGTAATGCTGAGCTTCCAAACAGGAGTGACATCTCGATTGGGACACCCACCCTCAGCCTCTTGGGCTTCCATTACAGCCTTATGCACACGCTCCTGCAGCTCCGCCTGACTTCTTTCCCCTAGACAGCGTCTGTACTTACTCACCGCCTCCATCTGCTTCTCACTTACATGGGTCTACTCAAATAGCATATAGAGTTAAATAAATTATCTTTTATTAAAAGGATCCATGTTGGTACATGGTTTGACACAATGCCAATTTATTTGTTGTTTCTTTGTTTATTTACTTCCAAATGGCAAAAAATATGCATAATGCATTAAAATTAACCAAACTTCACCTCAACAGCAGGATCCTGTTCCATTGCCTCATGCAACTCTTGCCCATCCTGCAGAGCTTCAATCTCATGTCGACTAAATGTCCTCCTTTGCCTTCGACCTTTCTTATTACCTTATACATGGAGGAAAACACTCATCAAAATTCCTTACATACAAACCTCCCGATATAGTTTAATGTCTAAAAATTAAAGCAAATATAATGAAACCCTACCTTCCATTTCTTTTTCGAACTGGGCCTGTATTTTAGAAATAACGAGATCCATGGATTTTTGCTTTGAGTTGCTGTGTTTTCTGGCCTCTCGCTCTTCGGCACGATCATTGCGAAACATAAAGACACCATTGGGCTTCTTCTCCATCCACTGTTTGATGAGAAAGTCAGTCAATTGTTTGGAACATAAGCAAAATTATGCATTCAACCTTTACAGATGATAAAGTCTCATTCAGAGCTGTTGAGTTGGAGCAGACCTGAGTGGGGTAACTTCTCAAAACCACAATGTTCACACAGCTCACAACACCTCCAGCAGGGTACAATGAGGATAGCTGGAGCCTGATAGGCCGAGGGTCACGATAGTACCCCAACTTAGTGTCCCATCGAGCTCGTCTTGTGCTGTTGGCTGAAATCTGAAATAAAAACAATGACAAATCAAACAAAGTCTGACAGGATTTATATCGCATGGATCATCGTTGTTGAACTCAAACTTTACCTTTAGCATCAGAGATTCAGGAGCTTCCAGTGGAGAACAGGCTTCTTGGGAACCAAACAACTCTGCTCCACTAGTAACAATCTTATCACCGATTCGGAGACGGCCCTTGTTCAGCATGGCAGAGAGTGGAGGGTCCAGCATGCCTTTGATGGCGTACCAGCCGTCTGTGAGCCAGATCACAGAGGACTCCATCTTTGCATTGGGAGTTTTATCATCTTTCTCTGGCTTCTCTGAATTTTGACAAGTTTTAGCAACACCACATACACAAAGCACTAATGTCTTAGATGGAGTGTCGTCCCTCTCCATGATCCTCCTAAGAGCAGATCTCTGACTGTGATCCACCTCCACATCATATCTAAGCGCAAACATTAAACAGTTACAATGGTTTCATTTTTGGGTTCAAAAATATGAGCTTTACTAAGATTCAATACCTGAATTTCAGCTGCAGAAGTACTTGCTCTGGAGTCAAACACAGACTACCCATCAAAACTGGAAAGGTTCTTTCCATGGAGGCCCGTTTCCATACAATCCATCGGTAGTGGTTGAACACCCAGGCATCACTGATCAGTTTGGGGTCAACACCAGGGGTGTCACACAATGCACTGCCAAATAAAAGTACAAAATGGTACACAAACTACTTCAATGAACAATGTTGTTGTGCAAGATAACAGTGCCTTTCAGTATGTAGATCTCATTGTGCAGTTATTACCACAAGACTACAAGCTATTATTTGTATTGATAGTGTTAAATGCACCATATGCATCAGCATGTAATATGTTTACCTATAAAATTCGTCTTTGCCCACAGTACTCTTACTGTCTGGAACCAACCAGCCTCCATCTGCCAGCTGGACAGCACCAGATTCAATGAGAAGCTCACGTTTGAAGAAGTCATTACAGTCAAATCGGAATGATTCAGCATTTTCGCTGGTTATTTTTGAGACATTCTGATGCACACCATGGTGATAAAGCTAAGATGGAGAGAGAAAAATTAGTACACAAAGTGTAATTTTTCAATGCCTTAAAAACAGTCAAATAATTAGCAAAAAGGTTTCAAAAAATGTACCTCTTCCTTTGTGTACTGACTAGGACATTTGCATCCAACTGCAAATCTCAGACCTATTCTGGGGACACCAGAAGTCTTAGCAAGGTAAAGGCTGCCAGGTAGAGGACGAATAGTCTGCCTTTTCTTCTTTCTTAGCCTCATGTCTTGCATATCCCTGGCTAGGTCCAAGGTCTCCAGCCATGCCTGAGTGTCTATTAACATCACAAGAAAAAAAGTATTGCTGTATTCAAATTATTAATTTCTATCTCTACATCTGTTTTGGACACTGCCATAGAAAATAGCCTAAGATTATGAAACACATTTTTTGAGAGATATGTTAAAAAAAAAAAAAAAATAGAAGAGACAGTAAATAGATACCTTTCTCTTCAGTGTTCATGATTTTCACTACGCTTTCCACTGAAGTGGTTGATCTAGGCTTAAAACCCTCATGAAGGTCACTGTCACTATGTGATGTAGAAGCCTTCATCTTTTGGTCCATCTGATACCTATGATCAGTTTTTTCGTTGTTTTCCTTCTTGAAAGGTGGCATAAAACCACTGGACACTTTAGATACATTTTGACAGTTTGATGTACCAGTCATCATAACCTCCTGAATAGGGGGCACAAACACCACTCCTTTTGTGTCTGAGTTGCGTCTGTTTAGGACAGACATAGTAGAACAATGTTTTTCGAGGTCATTTGACTTTTCGCCCACATGATGCCTGCATATATAAAAGATAATTTGTAAGAATTAAAGATGTCTTGTGATATTAAATGCTGAATTCCTAACTCTTAAAACCAGTAAAACATACAACCTACCAATCCGGAGAAGTGACATTCGGCTTGAGGAGGATATTATATTTGAAGACACGTCTGTCTTTTAGAGTTCCTGTAAAAGGGAATTCATGAATAAGATAAACAAGTTAGAAAGATATATTACTTATGTTTATTTTATGATAAAGAACCAACAAAACAAAAAACAAAACGAACCATTCGGACAGCTTTTTAGTGGTTTGAGGCCAGAGGATTTTGCATCTAAAGTCTGATCAAATTCAGAGAGAAGTTGTCTTTTCAAAGGAGGCTGCCCTGAATCTAAAAGTATTTAACATAATGAGAGGTTAAAATATCAAATGTATTGATTCACACAGTTGCCCTTACAAAATAAAACAGAGCCATACCTGGTGTACTGCAGGAATCAAACTGACGTTTTCTCCTCCTGTTCTGGTCAAAAGACCCCTGTGTCTGTCGATCATAAATAGATAGACTTTTTTGGTAATCATTGCCCTCTGACATCACCAACTTGGTCGATTCATTCAGGTCATCATCTGCCAGTAAAGCTTCAGTGCAAGCCATCGCTTCCTGCTCAAAGTACTCCTGCTGGGTGTCTGTGCAACTGTTAAAATCCAAAGAGTTCAAGTCTAGTTGTGCAGGTATATTCTGAGTTACTTTAGATGGCAAAGGATGTAGAGTGGTTTCGGTTCGTCTCTCTATATGTTGTGTACAGCGTTTTGAGAAATCACTCTGTAGCAGTTGGTTATCAGTAGCTGTAACTTGGGCATCACAGTCTCTGAATAATTTAGAAACTTCCTCAAGGGCAACTTTTGATACAGACACACCTTTACCACTTGCAGTGCTGAAACCACAGTTTTTCTTTTTTAGTTGTTCAAACTTTAGGTTTTCATCCACAATGTCCTCACTTTTTCTATGAGAACTCTTAGTCTGAGGCAGGACTTTTTCTGATAAAAGTTCCACAGATGCGACATTTTCCTCTTCACAAACTTTAAAGAGACTTTTGGCCCTGTGAAGTGCAGTAGCAGAGATGGCCACCTTCTTCCCACCTGCTGTAGAGAATCCTACATTGTTTCCTGAAGAATTTTTAGGCTCATGACTGTACGAGGCATCCTCACAACCTGCAAATGCTGCTCTAACCTCCCTCAGTGCATTTTCAGATACAGTAACATCTTTGCCACTGGCAGTGCTGAAACCTTTACAGCCTTGGTGCTGAAGACTCGTAGAAGCTAAATTCTCCTCTTCACATTCGTTAAAGAGACTCTTGGCCTTCTGAAGTGCATTGGCAGAGATGGCCACCTTCTTCCCACCTGCTGTAGAGAATCCTACATTGTTTCCTGAAGAATTTTTGGGCTCATGACTGAATGAGTCATCCTCACAACCTGCAAATGCTGCTCTAACCTCCCTCAATTCATTTTCAGAGATAGTAACATCTTTGCGACTGGCAGTGCTGAAACCTTTACAGGCTTGGTGCTGAAGACTCACAGAAGCTACCTCCTCTTCACAATCGTTAAACAGACTCTTGGCCCTCTGAAGTGCAGAGGCAGAAATGTCCACCTTCTTTCCACCTGCTGTAGTGAATCCTACCGTTTTTCCTGAAGAATTCCCAGTTTCAGGCTCATGGCTGAAAGGGACATCACTGGAACCTGCAAATGCCGGTTTTACCTTAATCAGTGTCTTTTCTGAGACATTGCTGAAACTTTTACAGTTTTGGTGCTGAAGATCATTGGATGATAAACTCTCCTCTTCACAATCTCTGAAGAGATACTTTGCCCTTTGTAGCCCAGTAGCAGACACAGCCACCTTCATCCCACCTGCTGTACAGAGTCCTTTGTGTTCTCTTGAGGAAATATAGTCTGTTTGGTTATCAACAACCTGCTTTGTCTTTGGAGAAATATTAGCACATGAGATACCATCAACTGACTCAAAAAATACATCCTTAGCTCTCTGTATTTCTCCAGCTGAGATGGATACCTTCTTACCACTGGCCGTACTGAAACCACAGTTACCGTTAAGAGGAAGCAACTCAGAGAATTCATTCTGAATGCCTTTTTTCTCACATACTTTTTCCTGAGGGGGTTGCTGGTCCAAAGAGGACTGCAATGAGAAGTCATTAATCAGATCAGTGTCCCTGAGAAGAGTTTTGGCCTTAGCCACATTTGAAAATGAAACACTTTTACAATTTGAAATGGATGCATTTGTTTGTTCAATGATTTCAACTAGTTTGTCATTCTTTTCCTCCATATTTGCAGATTCCAAGCTGTTAATATTTGAATCACAGTCTTTGAATATGCCCTTTGCCTTCTTAAGGGCGCTGGCTGAAACGGAAACTCCTTTCCCACTGGCGGTCTGAAAACCATAGCCTTGCCCTGACTGAGGCACAAAAGTTTCTGAGGGAAATATATTTGCACAAACTTCTTTAGCATCATTGCTAGATTTCTGTTCTTGGAAGACATTCTCACTGCTGAAGGAAGGAATATCCGGAACATCAGATATTTGATTTACCACCACTGAGTCTGGCTGATTCATTTTTATATTTTCACTCCAAGAAACAGCTTTTGTTTTCTTAAGGCTAGTCGTTGACATAGAGGCATCGTGTTTTCCAGAAGCGTGGAGAGCGAGTACGTAAGTTTGCGACTCCAAGCTGTCAACATTGTTAAGTTTTCTTGCTTGCAAAATCGCCTTTTCAGACACTTTCAGCTTCGCTCTCTTAGATGTAATAAATCCAAAATGACTATTTGAGTCAACACAAACAACATCTGTTTTTTCACCTAAACAATTCTGCTCCATTCCTGCATTTCCTGCCACTTGCTCATTTATCTCTTTACAAGCTGCATTTACATTTACACAGCCGAAATGTAAATTTTTTACATTGTGGGTTTTATTTTCTGTGCTTATGCTGTCAGAAGTATTGGCTGAAAATTTTGTTTCAGAATACTCAGCTTTTATTACTCCAAAATCCACCTCGACTTCTTGATCATCCTCTTCAAAAAAGTTCTTTGCTTTGTTTAAACTCTTTTCTGAGATGCTTATAAGTTTTCCTTCAGCAGTTTTAAAACCCAGGCAGTGGAACTGAGTATTATCAGTAAAATTAGTCCGCACATTCTTCAATCCATCGACTAAAGAATTGTCAGTAACTGACAAAGGCACTGTACCGTTCCGTGTTTCCTTTGACATGGTACATAATTTGGCAGCATCTACAATTTGAATATGATCAGAACTGTTTACAGAAGAAGCGTCTTTCTTAACTGGATGCTTTCCTTTCACAAAATCACAGTTAAAACTATCATCAAAGTCGATGCCGTTGACTATGTCAGGATCCCACTCTCTCTCTGTAGTGGTGTTGTTCTCAGAGCTAAGATTTGTCGGTTTGAATTGGGTAAATTCATGTTGACTATTTGCTTCCTCTAAAAGACTGCACAATTCTGTAACATCAGCCTTTTGAGAAGCTGTCAAAGTGCCATTCTTCTCAACATCATCCCGGCTGGAGTCCACTGCAGTGGGTTTGAGTGTACTGTTAATGTTGGACACAGTCTGTCTTTCAGCACTTCTTTTGAAATCCAGTTTTTGATTAATGCACTTTGATGAATCTCTCCACAATTTCTCTTTCAAAAGAGTCTCTGTTTGAAGACTAACATCTAAAGCTGTACTATTCCTCTTTGAACTCATTTTATAATCAGATTCATTTGACTGTGGTGAAGAGTAACTTGAAATATTCATTTTAAAGCTCTTTGGACTGTCACTTTTTGGCGCATCACTAACACACGTTATTGATGCATGGCTAGGGAAGACGAACTGTCCTACAGGAGATCTGGTTGCATTAGTGCTTCCTGAAACTGATTTGCACAATGTTTCAATTGTTTGATAATGTTTTGGAGTTGTTTGATTTAAAGTGATGCTCAAACAGTCCCCTGCAGCTTCATCCAATGATGCTTTGGCCTTCATTACAGCCTCACTTGGTACGGAAATGGCCTTGTTGTTTGCAGTTTGAAATGTAGGACAAAACTCCTTGATGTCTGCGCATGAGGCTGTCATACCATCCAAATCTGAAAAGGTGGTGGGGCAACCACTGTCATGACTGATATCAAAAGTTGTGAGCATGACCGTTGACTTGTTTGGGGAGTTGACAGACATGTCTGCTAAATTAGAGATGTCATTGTGATTACCAATTTTGTTCTCCTCAAACTCAGCTTTAGGTTGCACTTGGCCATTTTGTTCACCCTTCACAGGCACGTCAAGCAGCAATCCAGGCCTTATTTCTTGTGTGAAATCCTCTGCAAATGCTTTGGAAAGCTGTGTCATATCCAATCCGTGGTCGAAATCATGGGGTTCTGTATATAACGGTTCAACGGCTTGTGGCTGTGTCTGATTATTGATTGCATATTCACTGGCGAATCTGGATTTGTTAAGGTCACTAGACTCCTTTTCAACTGAGGAATTTTCTGTAAAATGCAAAGTGAAAAAAATATGTTCAAAAATATGTACACACACAATATTTGTAAGAGAATTTAATACAAGAACAATCTTACCTTTGACAGTTTGGTCCGAACATACTGGTAGAGCTGCTTTGTGCTCAATTACAGTCTTTGACAAATCGGAACTTGGCACTTGATACACAAACTTCCTGGACTTTCTAGTGAGCATGAAAGCAGGTGATTTGTCTAACAAAGTCTTCTGACGCTCAGCTTCTTCTGGATAAGATCTGAGTCTTACATTCTGTGAAAAAGTTTGGCTACTTTCTCCAGTGCAGTTGAAAACAGTACAACCATTAGTTTCAGTGGATGCTACAGTGTTG
Organism: Alburnus alburnus; assembly: GCA_029874995.1. NCBI lineage: Eukaryota > Metazoa > Chordata > Actinopteri > Cypriniformes > Leuciscidae > Alburnus > Alburnus alburnus. Next base: position 9,491 of record JAPMNU011394681.1, read on the forward strand.
TGATTGTTTATCAAAGACGCCCCCGAACAGCCTCCGCTCAGTATAGATTCTGATAAACTTAGTGGGGTCCATTGAATATCTTTATTTTTGTTTGGGCTTTTTGTTTCTACATCAGCCTTTAAAATCTCTTCTGGCTCTGTAGTTAGAACAAGCGATTTGACATCCTTTGAAGAATCGGATATTCTCCTTCTGATCCTCTCTTTGGTTTTGATTCTCCGCAGAGTTGAAGTACTGTTGCTGAAGAATATTGATAACGCATCCTCAGCACCATCAAGAACATTCTGCACTGTGGTCCGGACATCCCCATCCTCTATAGCGCTGGGAACCGTCTGCTTCCACAGACCACTTGTATCAAGAGATGTATTTGGAGAGCAAACAGGATTTTCTCCCAAGTCATCAACCAGAATAGTCTCATTTTTGGCTATCGATGAAGAGAAAAGTACAAAATAATCCCAATTATTTTCGAATCAGAGTTACTGGTATGTGTATGCATTTCACAATAAAAAACAATAATTTCAAATATACAGTATCTCACTCACCATCTTGTTTTAATGTTGTATCATTTAATGATGCAGTGCTTGCAGAGACTTTTGAAAGGGATGGGAACAGTTTCCGCACAAACTAGTGTGAAGAGAATGAAAACAAGCCATCAGCCATCGGGTAATTCTATGTTGGTGAAAGCAGAATCTCAGAATATTAGGAACCATAATCCAAAAAGCAAAAACACGACTACAGCCATAGAATGCAGAAAAACATTACATACATACTGTATATACAGTATTATTCTTTAATTATGTACAGAACTACAGATTTGCACTTACAATTGCTTCCTTGTCTTTGAGGCCACTTGATGAAGGACCGCGATCCTCTGTTTTTGCTAAAGCAAAAGAAGAATAGCTCATGCGGAGTAGCTCATACCTGATCAGGAGACCAGGGTGTAATTGTAACATATTTCTTCAAATCACAATTATGATATAGTGTCAATATATCTAACATACCATACAAGATTTGACCTGGTTGTAACACCAGGTTTCTTTCAAAGTATCTGAAGCATTGATTACTTTTTCACTCGTCATTTGATCAATATATATATAAAAGGTTTTAACTTATTTCAAAATATATATTGTTGCCAATTATATCATTCTAATGTAGGACTCTTGAAATAAATTTATATTATCCCTGACAGCCTAATAAAGGTCAAAAACAGCCGAGAAGCTGTAAAACATTGCATTTGGACTCTAAATAATGTATTTTTGGAAAGAAATCTTCTACTATTATGTGTGCGAGCTCATCTTCTTGTTGAAGCTTAATAAAGGTGAAATATTCAACAGCAAGTATAATACAAAGTTATTATTACAGCTGTGGATTAACAGTGTGGAGATAATGTGGAGAAATTCGACATTATGATCTAGTGTTTTTAAATTGTAAACCATACATTCTTCACTACTAAAGAGACAAAGCATAAGAATATTCATACATACGCAATATCACGGTGGGAGTCAAAGAAGATGGTGTGTTAAAGGAGCTGGTCCAAGATAAGTCAGGGTTGATTTGTGCCCCAAGGCT
>JAPMNU011394780.1:0-11485 GCA_029874995.1 Alburnus alburnus
TTTATGATGGACAGATGCACTTTTATGATGGACGGATGCACTTTATGATGGACAGATGCACTTTTATGATGGATAGATGCACATTTATCATGGATAGATGCACTTTTATGATGGATAGATGCACTTTTATGATGGACGGATGCACTTTATGATGGACAGATGCACTTTAATGACGATAGATGCACATTTATCATGGATAGATGCACTTTTATGATGGACGCATGCACTTTATGATGGACAGATGCACTTTAATGATGATAGATGCACATTTATCATATATCTATAACGTTCCGGCCACTGATTTTTGTGTCCGTAAGCGCTGTATACTTTAAACGCTTTACTATTCTGTTTTAAGCACTTAATTTTCATTTTGAAAGCGCTAATATCATGCTTTAGCATTTTCTGTCATATGGAAGTGTTAAACTTCAACTTGGACTATACCTTTTCTTGTATATACGCAGGTTTTTATATTAATATCATAAATGAACGATAATTCGACTAATCGCTAAAATGCAGGAGTGTTAGTCGACTAGGAATATCTTTAGTCGGGGGCAGCCCTAGAATAGATGCACTTTTATGATGGATAGATGCACTTTTTATGAGCTTTAATCTGTTGGTTGCAATCCACTCCCATTATAAAGCTTGGAAGAGCCAGGACAATTTTTAATATAACTCTGTGTTCGTCTGAAAGAAGAATGTCATATACACCTAGGATGCCTTGAGGGAGAGTAAATCATGGGCTAATTCTCATTTTAAAGTGAACTACACCTTTAAATCAGCAGCCCTGAATAAACATGTGACCCTGAAAGCTCATGTATGACCCTAGTGAGGAGCACTGAGCTGTGAGGTGTGTGTGTGTCACCTCTCTCCGAGTCGGATCTCTCCGAGGACACGGTGGAGCCCAGGCTGTCGTTCCTCATGCGCTCGGATCCGCCCTGCAGTTTCTCCAGCCGCGTGCGTAACTCTCTCTGCTCCCAGCGCAGACGGCCCTTCAGCAGCTCCGAGCGCTCGTCCTGCTCCTGCAGCTTCTGCACACACACACACACACACACACGCTCAGACCTCTGCGGCTCAATACACCAGGATCTCTCTAATCCATCAATCAGGTCTGAAACCATTTAGAGCTAATGTTTTGTTGCTTGTTATAAATTTTGTTTATTATGGTTTGTCAAAAACAGACAGTCTCAAAAACACGCTTTGAAATCGCTGGTGTTTCTGACGTCACAAACTACCTTGTAACCAATCAGATCAACGTGTGATCGCCAACCAGTGGATCTCTGAGCTGAGTGAGTGAGTGGAGGCGGGGCTCATCTGCATATTCATAGAACCGCACATACTAAATGAGGCAAGGGTGTCGAGTTACAGTCAAGATATTTTAAGACATGAAGACTTTTTCTCAAGGAAAAAAAATGTTTAAACGTAATTTCAGTGATCAAAGATGAGTTTTAAGGGATTAAATGATTGACCACAGGGGGACTTTAAGGCAGTGGCTAAACAAATGATATTTACACACTGAAAGTAGCAGTGTAAATAGTAAAAAGATGTCATTTATACTATGAGGTGCAAATAGTATCTGCCACTATTTGCATTAGTGTATACTTTACAAAACAGTATGCAACAACATATTTAGTTAATATAATTATTGAAATCATCAATGGATTCCGCATTATTAGGACATTACTTGTCCTTGTCCTTAAAGATGTTCCCTACATCTACACATTAAACTCTTTATTCTCATCATTAAATACCCGTTTGGCGCTTTATTTCCACTTTTTGAATATGTCAGTGTGTTTCTTTAAAATAAGCCCCTCTCTGAGCTGATGTGTGATGGGAGAAGGCATGTACGCCTCACACGGCTGCTGTTATCAGACAGGTTTCTTCTGTCCTCTTATCTGCTCCACCAGACACCGGGGGTATCTGCACTTGGTGTGAATGAACACGGCTAGTTTAGCTCTCTCTGTTGCTCGTGTGCATTAGCATGTTCAACAAGATCCACTCCTCTAAAAGTCACTAAAATTCTACTAACATTTATTATTTATTTCACTCTTCATGGCCATTTATGCACTTAAAGCTATGTGGAAATAAATGTGATATCTCTGAGTGATTGCGATGCTAGAGAATACATTTTGCGTAAGAAATATAATTATTTACTGTCAGATATGTATATCTTCTCACTCTAAAACATTAAAAACTAGACCACAACAACATTAATGTTTCTGATAACATGCCATTTTGGAATTGTATAATGTATTCAGTTTTGTTTGATATTTTCCTGACCATATTTGTTTATTCCAGTGATCTAGTTGTCTTTACTCTTTTGCCAAACAAACTGTAGTTTAAAACAAATTATGTTTATGCAAAGATGATAAACTCCTGTGTCATTTATTCATGTGCTCCATTTGAAAACATTAGACAGTGTCAGTTTATTTTGCATATTATTGCCGCTGCTGTTAAATAAAAATAGATTAAAAACATGCTGTGATATGATACGAAGAAGGAAAAACAGTAAAACATTAAATAAATATTGGTCTCTGACGTACAAATAATCAGCGAGGCGGATTAGCTGAGGTGACGCTAACAGGCAAACGGCTAGTAGTGACGTCAGAGCAATCCACCTGTCACTCAAGAGGCCATGCCCTTAATTATGCAGAAATTTAAGGCTTAATATAATTTAAACAGATGAGTTATTAAAAATATTCACCCCCTCACAGTTTTCATGAAGGGCAACATTAGCTTTATAGACCAAAACCACTTTTAGCTCCAGGCTGTAAACATGTTTATTTCTGCTGTAAAGTTGGGCATTTTAACATGGGGGTTTATGGGATTGAGTCTCATCTGCAGCCGGCCTCTAGTGGCCAGTGGATGAACTGCAGGTTAAGTCTCTTCCTTGTTGGTCTGTCCCTGCTGTTGTCGGTGTGTTGGTGAACCGGCTCACCTTGATGTGCAGCTGGGCTTGTCTGAGCAGGTTGAGGGTTGTGTTCCTCGCAGAATCAGAGGACAGAGGAACCTGCTCCTTCAGCTGATCCAGGCAGTGTCTCAGCTGAGCTCTCCTACACACACACACACACACACACATGCATTAACACACGTACACCTGTAACCTGCACACAGCTCTGATACTCAGTGTTTGAGCACTCCTGACCCGAGAGAGGCTGCAACAACTAATCGATAAAACCGATAATGAAAATAATCGACAATGACAATTAGTCGTGTGCACTTCTGCTAATCACAGCGATGAATAACGCATCTATGTGGACAAAACGCATCTAGAAACAGTGCTGGAAACAGCGTGAGCTTATGCGGGATCCAAGCTGACCAAAACGCTTTATTTAAGCTTCATCATCATCATCATCATCTTTTTTATTTAATGCCATGTCAGCAATCAGAGCTATTTCATGGCAAAAATTCAATTACAAAAACACAAATATATAAATGCAATAAAAACAGGACAAAGATAACCAGCAAGTCATATTATACAATATATTTTTTTAAGTTAACATTTGATAAAAAAAATCCAAAACCTTTTCAGGTATAATCTCATTAAAAATGTCCTTAACTGAAATAACTTCATAAAAAAGCATTCTACTTGTGTTAAGCCCAGGACAATCTAATAAAATATGTTTGACAGTTCCTACAAAACATACATAATGTTGGGTCTTCACCTTTAAGTAAAAAGGCATGAGTCAAACCTGTGTGAGCTCTAGGACATGTGGTGTAGACCACCTGATCAAGTCCAGCGTTAAAACTGTCCTGGTTTTAATTTCCAGATGAGTTGCATACAACTTATTACTCTTGCACATATGCCACTCTTCTTGCCACTTATTTAATATGTATCGATTAATAATCGTCCTGATATCTGAGGGAGGAATTTGACCTTCATTCATTTCCTCATTAAGAGCTTCCTTGCATCAGCTTGCTCATTTCCTGCCAGTCCAGCATGTATTTAAGCTTCAAGCTAAAGCATGAGCGCAGGGTTTAGCACTGAGAGGAGGGACTGTAACGGGATAACTGCGTGTAACTGAACTGCAAGACGTTTCTAACATTTACAGGATAAAGAAATGACAGTAACAGGAGTGAACGTGTGTGTGTGTGTTCCTGCAGAACATTCCTCTTATCTGCAAACTCTGAGTTTGTGTTCTTCTTTATTATCATCTTCATTTTTAATGTATGGATTTAAACTGTCTTTTTGTTTTATAGCTCTTTTGCACATAGCATAGATATAGATATATTCACTATTCTCATAGCATTCAGTTGGCACATTAGTTAGGACAGCTTTGGCCAGGATGTGGAGAAGTGTGTTTTGTCAATAAAAAAAAGAAAAGAAAAGAAAAGAAAAGAAAAGAAAAGAAAAGAAAAGAAAAGAAAATTGGGCTTAAAAAAAAAAGTCACCTGTGTTTCTCCAGCTCATTGTGAACAGACCTGAAACAGAAACAAATACAAACAAGATTTAACTACACAATTAGATAATACCAGTTTAGCTCAACCAATCACCAAGCAATGCTTCATTGTGTTCAGTCTGTGTGTAAAAAGAGCATTAGTGATTACAGAAAACACACTTCAGCAAAACATGATCAGCTCAAAGTGTCAATCATTTTTGGTCCCAAATGTTTATAAATGTTACTGATAGTCACTATATGAAGACTTATTGGGCATATTAATGTTTGGTTTGACTGTATATGTGCACTTGCTGTGTTCTGTAGTGTAATAGTGTGAGTAACGTGTTCACATTGAAGTCATAAAGTAAAGAAGTTGATTATAAATATCCCAATGCACACACTCGAGTCCACTGTCACAGCTTTAATTATATATCAGACTCTAATGAAGCTCATATACTAGACTCAGTGCAACAACTGGGTGAACTATCGCTTTACGCAGTCTAAGAGGAAGCAACTATTATCATATATTTGCATAAAAACAGCTAAAGTGAAGGATCGGAGTACAATAAAAGAAAAAATATTTTAATTTTTAATTGTACAATAATATAGTAATGGCCAAAGGAGCAGGGCATCATGTGTGTGTGTGCACCGTCCACTCACCTGCTGTTCCCGGGAGAAAGGCTCTTTGTCTTCTGCTTTTTTCTCTTATCTGAATCTCCTTTACTGTAGAAGGGAAGCACTGAGGCATAGCCGTGCTCGGCCTCTGAAATATACAACACATAACATGAGCCCAGCATACTTCCTTTCCTGCAAGATCCTTACATACAAGCTTCAAATGAGGCATTTTAGACAAGTGCACTGACATCGGACATTTGACTGATTATAAATCTAAAACCAGTAAGAGTCTGCTATACAACAGAGAGAGAGAGAGGAATCTGCTGTGTGTCAGCATCTCATCATATCATATCAGCTGTGTGTGCGTGTGTGTGTGTGTGTGTGTGTGTGTGTGTGTGTGTGTGTGTGTGTGTGTGTGAGAGAGACAGAGCACTTTCTGATTTTGGCGCCATCGAACTACTTGACATATTTTTGAAATCAGCGCGTTCCATTCTGTGAATTGTATCCGTTATTCGTGACGTGTTTGTTGCTACACTGTAACTCGCGTTAGAACGAGCGCAGCGCCGCTACATTTTCAAATATGTGACGATTTCGCGCCTTATTGTGTACAATACAGAACTGAAATGTAGGTCACAAGAGCCAAACACAATAATATCAGCAATAAAAGCTCTTTTTACCACTCTAAAAACACACAAAATAATCATGTGCAACGAAGAAAACATTCCCAACACCTACACTAAGAATTAATTAGTGCAAATATTAACGAAGGTGAATAAAAACACACACAGCAGCAGACTGTCCGAAACGGCTTCGGTTTCAATACAAACAACCTGAGAAGGAAATAACGACTAATACCTCTTTCCTTCCGCTCCAGATACTCCGCTGCCTGCAGGAGCACTTGGATGTTGCACGTATTTACTTCCATTTCTGAGTCTGACAAACAATGTTATTTTGAAAGCGCCGAGAGCGACACGGATCTATTGATCTACAGTGGAGAGTTCGGCTGATCCAGCGAGCGAGCCACGTCATAACGCGTCATGACGCGTCACGCCCTCTTCCACGCTCACGCGACCGCTCCCTCCTCACACAAAAACAACTAGTGTTTACGCTTATCTTCGTCAAATAAAGCCGATGGCAGCTTACACTAGAGATTATGGGTAAATATTATTTCCCACAAACTCGTGAAGTGAACTCTCAAACTACTGAAACTGATCGATCAAAGGACAAAAATGAGGACTTTTATTTTGCCACTCGTTTTCGACGCTCTTCAGAACCATAGACTGTGAAGTCTAGATTAGAACCTCGCAAAAATAGGCATTCAATCGCATATAACTGCTAACATAACACTTTACAATAAGGTTAATTAGTTACCATTAGTTAACTACATTGGTTAACATGAACTAAGAATGAACAATACTTCTTAATCTTAGTTAATATTAATTTCAACATTCACTAATACGTTATTAAAATCAAAGGTTGTATTTGTTAACATTAGTTAATCCACTGTGAACTAACATGAACAAACAACGAACAGCTGTATTTTTATTAACGAACATTAACAAAGATTAATACATACAGTAACAAATGTATTGCTCATTGTTACTTCATGTTAGTTAGTACATTAACTAATGTTAACTAATGAACCTTATTGTAAAGTGTTACCCATATTTTAAACAATTATATTTAGCTTGAACTAAAAATAATAGAAATTGAATGGAATTTAAAATGAATTTTTCTGATAAAATACGAATTCATTAACGTAATTAAAATGTTACAAAATATTAATATTTAAGTCGAGCCATTTGTAAACAGATATAACCATCACGGGTTCTTGAGCTAAGAGTAAAGGTGCGGATACAAACAGATGAAGTGATGAAAACAAGTGAGGACGCAGAGGACTTTTATTTTGTTACACGTTTTTATTGACGCTCAAGAACACACTTAGAACTTTCATGACACGACTTTCACGAATTAAATAAAAAATAACAATACAATATTAATTCATTAACTAGCATGCAATAGTTTACAGAAGGCCTACAAGCAATAACTCAAGTTTTTTTATACATACATACATGATCAGGGAAATGAAACTGGTATGGTTCAATGAACAATAACAACAACAAAAATGATCCTAAATATATAATTACTCTGAAAAGAAAAGAAAAAAAAGATGAAAAGAAAAGAAAAGCACAATAATAAGGTTAAATAATATCTTTGAATAAGTCGTCATAGTGCATCAAACATTTTTCATGAGGGATGAAATACAAGAGTTAAATTCAGCAAGAAAAAGAGGAAAGTGTAAAGAAGACTTTTTTGCTTGTGAATGAAGAATTTTGCATACAAGATTTCAACAACGTATTCAACGTATCTCGTCTTTACACCGGAAGTGACGTCACTCGCGTCAGTTTGTTATGCGCACCAGCTGACCGTCAGAGCCAGAGCCTACAGACAGCGCTGCTCACACACGCACACACACATTATCGTTCTCCGGAATCACGAACATAATATCGTTATCGCAGTATGAGGAGTGAATGCTGTCGGGACAGTGAGTGTGTGTGAATGAAGAGCGCGGTTGGGTCAGTCCGTCGCGCGCAGCCTCGAGCCCCGAAGCCCAGGCCTGCGCCAGTGTTTATATAATTATATCAGACGATGGGAGCGATTCCCTGCTTCGGAAGTAGTTTGTTGGATGTTAGTCTCGCTGCTGGAGACATATAAGTGTATAGTGCCAACGCAAATCTCCCGTCCGCGAGAAAAATGTGGTGGAAACTGTTCTTTTTGCTCCTGTATTTCTTGATGCTGTTCATCCTGGCTCGGTTCTTCGAGGCCGTCGTGTGGTATGAGACCGGGATCTTCGCCACACAGCTGGTGGACCCGGTGACGCTGAGCTTCAGGAGGCTGAAGACCATCCTGGAGTGCCGAGGACTGGGTTACTCGGGCCTGGCGGAGAAGAGGGACGTGCGGGAGCTGGTGGAGAACTCGGGTGAGTGAGTGTGTGTTGTGTTTGAGTCTCACACACGCATATTCTGTGAGGTACGGGCTGATGTTAAGCATGTTTGCTCCTGAAGGTGAGCTGATGCAAGGCGAGCTGTACTCTGCCATCAAGAATGAGGAGCAGCAGACTGGCTCTGACTCCAGCACGTCTTTCAGCGGAGAGATGCACTTCTACGAGCTAGTGGAGGACACTAAAGACGGTATCTGGCTGGTGCAGGTTAGTGTTGATCTGCACAATCCCTCACAATGTTCAAACACAGCTGCGAACTCGTTATGCACATCATAAATGTAAATCCAAGCGTGAGAAGCTTTCATTTACAGCCATTCAGCGTTGGGGAAAGTTACTTTTAAAAGTAATGCATTTCAGTATTAGGTGCTTACGTTACTTTTGCGTTACTTTTCCTCACCTGGGCTGGGCTTGCTTGATTTCAACTCTTTCCCAGCAATCCGTGTTTTCATTAGCCGCTTTTCCATTACCCTTTAAATTGTGAAATTGTGAATTGAAAGTACGCCCAATGGAAACACGTAAATTGCGCAAAAACTCCCATATATCGCTCAAAAGTTTTTACGCTCGCATGAGGAGGTTTTTCAGGCTGTTCGAAAAAGGAATACGTAAAAGTTGATCTTTCTTTAAAGGCGGCGTGGTGTGTTTGGGCAGAAAACGAGACCGATTTATTTATTAAACTCATAAAAGACGAAGGGAATTCTGGATTCTAGACAACAGAGAAATGCCACAGTTTATCAAGAGCTTGAAGCAGAAATGAGGGAGAAACACCCAGAAACTCCTCATATGAGCCGCTCTCAGAATAAAAGGCTTTTCTTGTCACCAATGCTTGGATAAAATGCGTAAGTCTCCTTTGATTAACAATAATGGCTAGTGCGGTGGCTGAGATATACGTAAACCTGCTAACATCTGTCGCCATGATTTAATGCTGGAGGAAAAGTGACGTTTTAGTCGCATTACATCGGTTAATGGAAACGGTGTCATTTCGCAATAGTTTTTTTATCGACATTTAGAAAATATCGCTAAAGTTTTGCGTGAATCTGTTATGGGAACGTGGATACTGTTATACGGTAGGGGGCGCTATTACACAGCTTCTGAAAGAGTTCACAGTCTCCCGATCACAACAGGAGAAGAAGCAGAAACAAGCGATAGAAGCACTGCTGACGCTCAGGTAAAATAACACAACATTAAACCGCATTAAACTGCCTAATGTTTCTGAATGAAGTGTTGAACATGTTGACTCGATCGACTGAGTTTATGATCATCCCATCTAGACGTAATCTGTAATGAATAACATTATTTTTTTCAGCTTTTTGCTCAAAATGTTGCTTTTTTATGAATCTTCCCCACATTATAGTGTTGATAAAGAAAGAATGTATGCAGCTAGAATACAACTATTAAAAGCAGAGGGTCTGTTCTTTCTTTTCGCATATTGCATGTTCAGATAATCATACAACAAAATACATAAAAGTAATGCATTACTTGTCTAGTTCCTGAAAAAAGTAATCTGATTACATAACTTGTGTTACTCCCAACACTGGTCACTGTTTCTTCACTCTCACATCATTCTGAACCGACATTTAGTGGAGACATGTTCAGTTTCATACAGCACTAGCTTACAGTAATATCCAGACGGACACATCAGTCCTCACGGCGCACGCAGCTGTTACTCCGCTGTGATGATGATGTTACGGCTGTTTAGAGCGACGGCGTTTACATATTGAGGAGATTGTCTATTCTTTAAAGATATTCTCAGGGTCAGAAACTGAAACCACAGCTCACTCCGCATACTCATGTCACGCCTCTGTCCCGGTCTCATATACGCTGAGCTCGAGGAAGTGCTGAAGATAACAAGATCTAATCCTGACTGTGTCATTGCACACTATATAGACATGAATGCTCCTTCTGGAGACATGCATTTATGTTTATATAAACTATAAAATAGAAATCAAATGCATGTTGTGTGTGTGCTATCTATATATATATATATATATATATATGTATGTGTGTGTATGTATGTATGTATATATTTATATATAAGATATTTGTCGTCCTCTTAGGTAATAGCCCAGGACAGAAACCCGCTGTTGAGCACGGCCAACTGGGGCAAAATGGTGCAGAAAGTCTCCCAGTTTGGCATTCGGACGGGCACTTTCAACTGCTCCAGCGACACGAGGTGAGGAACACCGACATTTCTGCAGTCTTGCTCTGACAGCAGGGTTTCACATTCCTGTGAGCTGATCAACCAAGCGTGGCATGTCTGAAATGCAGAGTGTGGAGTTAACCTCCGACACAGTCAGGCCTTTTATTTCTTTATTTTTATATATTTTTTTTTTTTAAGGCTGTGTTTTTTCTATTAAAAAACAGCAAATTCAGCAGCGACAGTCACAAACAAAATATAGTGGAGAGATTCATGTTTGGATTTATTACAGTTCATCAGTGAGGAGATTTAATGGCAGATTTAGCGCGAGCGGCTCGTGACTGAACGAAGATTGACTGGATGACACTTTCCCTCAAGCAGAACATCTCCGTGAAGAAACTAAACGCTGAACTCCAGCTTGTCTGTCGTTGTTCTCTGATCATCGGCGCAGTGCCAAGAGAGCTCATGGTTGCCAGATTGCAAAGATTAAGCACATCTGCAATAGTAGTACGGTATTACCATAATGACAAATAACCTAATAATGGAATTAACACAAACCACAACGCTAAAATGCCCAGATGCAGTATGATATTGATTATTTTGAGGAAAAATTTGCTTAAGTAATACGGCGAAATAGAAAACTCTGACATCTGGCAACCGCAAGCATGATTGCTGGTCGAGCAGGGTTCTCCAACTCAGATTGGCTGGGGGCCATTGCTGTCAATGACATCTCATAGGAGGGCCATTTTAACATTCAAGCACAACAAGAAAGCGACATTTTTTTCGGGAAATTTACTTGCTGAAATGTAAGCTCTCATTTACTTCAAATTCTGTAACTAATATATTTTGTCATACTTAAAAAAAAATTAAACATCAGTATACTATATTTAACAATATATTTTATATATTTTTACACTTTATGGCATGTAATACACACGCGCTCCACACCCCTAATCCTACCCAAGGGGGTGTAAATGGCTATTAATGTAAATAGAGGGCTTGTACAGTAGACTATAATATTTTGTCCCTTTTTTTTGACACAAATAAAGGAAGAGATTTTGGTCAAGTTTTTATTTTTTAATCTCGTCTTTTTTGGTCAACGCGTATATATAGTCATGTTGATGTAGTCAGAGTTATGGTTTAATGGCCTTGGGTGTCTCCTCGTCTTAGTCACATCAGGAATTTCCGTCATAGTTTTTGTTCAAATTAGACTTTCTTCCTTCATTCTCATCTCAGCACATATTTTTACTGAAAGCCACACAGGAAATATGTGAATTATTTAAAGGGTTAGTTCACCCAAAAATGAAAATTCTGTCAGTAATTACTCACCCTCGTGTTGTTCCAACCGCGTAAGACCTT
>JAPMNU011394828.1:0-12275 GCA_029874995.1 Alburnus alburnus
AATTGTGAGATATAAAGTCAGAATTGTGAGATATAAAGTCGCAATTGTGTGTTATAAAGTCAGAATTGTGAGATATAAAGTCTCAATTGTGTGTTATAGTCAGAATTGTGAGATACAAAGTCTCAATTGTGTGTTATAGTCAGAATTGTGAGATATAAAGTCGCAATTGTGTGTTATAAAGTCCGAATTGTGAGAAATAAACTTGTGAGAAACAATTCTGACTTTATAACACAATTGAAAATTGTGAATTGAGAAAATCAGAGTTGCGAGATGTAAACTTGCAATTGTGAGATAAAAAGTTGCAATTATCTTTAAAAATGTTTTATACTGTGGCAGAAACATGCTAGTTCTAACCCTGAACCTAACCTTAACCCATGTAGTTACCTTTTATTCCCAAGTACAATTCTTAGGTAAGTGCAATGTACTGTAAAATAAAATGCAACCAATATTTTTGTATTCCCGTCCTGTGTTTTGTAATCCAAGCCATAAAGAACGGGGCAGGAGGCACCGCTGACTTCCTCATACCTTCATTCCAGGTTCATTATGGAGGTATTTTGGCACCATGCTGCCCACTGGCCTTGCCTGTCAGCCTCGGAGAGGAGCTGTCGGCTGAAGCCGCTGTCCAGGGACTCATCTCCATTCTGCAACAGCCCGTTTGCCGTACTTGCTTCCCTTTGACACGTTCATTATGCCACTGCAGAGGCAGCCAACAGACATCTAGGCTAAATATATGGTAATGGCACGATCCCTCAGGACCACTGGAAGGCATTTGCCATGCTATAACACTAAGGAGGTACTTCACAGTGTGGCGGATGTTGAAATGCCCCCAAACTCTCATTTCCTCCAACCTCTTTTACCTTGAGATAAGATGTTTGTGAAAGTACGTCAGGGATGATGTCAAAGCTAAAATTATGGTTTCTGGTCGATAAAGGCACACAGTGAACAGAGAACACACAAATGCTCACATATATGGGTGTTTCTTCAATTATGTAATATTTCCATATTTTTCAATTGAAAGTGTGATAAGTTTAAAACTACATGATATACAAATATAGCCCATGTAAAAGGCATTGAAACAATGGCAACACTAAGATATTAAAAAAGAAAAGTAGCAAAAATCATTGAATTCTGTTAGTGTTTCACTGTAAAAAAATGTTTTAAAAAAATTAAATAAAAGTTGCTAACTTAAATTTGTAAGTACTATCAACTTGGATGTTTAAGTCATTTCAACTGAAATTGCATTAAACTGGCTTAAAACATAGTTTAATCTTGTATAACTTATAAAAAAAAAGTTGAAAATTGAAGAAATGTAAAATATATGTTGACATAACTTATTTATCATATTATTTTTTACAGTGTAATACAATATAATATGACATAATATAATATACTATTTTTAAAAACGATTTAAAAAGACACTCAGAAGGACCTATAACTCCAGCGTATATAAATGTAAAGGTTTTGGTTATAACTTTTTTTCTTTACAGTTCTGCTATGAATTAGGCATTGAGATGTATATGTCAGGATACAATTACTCCTGCTTTAGTCATCAGCCAAACATACAATATCATCATACTATGCAAACATACAAATAACCTCTAATGGCTGTTAAATATGACATTTCTGCTTTGTATCATGGGACAGCTGTTTGTTCGCAGCTACTGGACTGATGTGGTCCACATTTCCAGCGTTCCAGTGGCTTTCGATCGCTTTGTAATGTTTCAAATATACCGTCTGGGGCGGCCAGTGAGGTTTAGATTCCTTTTCATTTCTTGAAAAGAAACCCCCAAGCTGTGAGGGCAAGAACCCTGCTAACTTCCCAGTGTTGTCACATATTAGCATTGGCAGCTATTGCTGGAGACATGGGAACAAATCGCTAGCTCAGTTTCAGCTGTCATGCTGCATGCTAATTATCAGGATATGTTGTGGTTTACCTGCTCAAACAAAGAAAACATCTCTAATGGCTCCAGCTACACCGCAATGTAATAGGAGTTATTATGTTCTTTTTTTTTTTTTTACATTTCTTGCTATATGTGACACATTAGCCTGAGGCAGCGCAGGTCTATTTCGACTACCTCTTCTCACGTTAGCTCATTAATCCCAGAGTCACTCGTTAATGTTTACCTGCCCACTCATTATCTCAGTCAGGTCAGAGCCGCAACAACAAAGAAAGGTTAGGCAGTTACCGACAGGAATGTGGCTGGGTAGGGCCTTTGTGACTGTTGAATACACACGCAAAAAAACAATGACTAAAGCATGGTTTGGAACTGTCCTGAGTGAAAGGGACACTATCATTCATTCTATATTTGAGAACACTCCTCCTGGAAATTTCTGCCCCACTCTGGCACTTTGGAAATATGTCAATAACAGAAAGTAGGGCGCAGAAATATGCAAATGTGCATGCATATTAATGCACAAGATGAATTTACCCCATAAAGCATGTTCCTGGATCAATATTTTACAGCTCAAACCAGAGGGAACTGATCGGTTGATGGGGATGTTGTTCAGGGACCAATAAAGTTCGCTGATTCAGGTATGTCTATCATATTAACCTACCTAGAATGTGCCTCTGCCTACTTTTATCTACAAACATATACCTATACATACAATTCACTGCAGTTTCCAGCTGAAATGAACACTGGTGGCAGCCAACACCAACAAATAGTAATATTTTTCAGAAATGTCGCCACAGCCACATTTTTTCAATGAGCCTGGGTTGTAATTGGAGGCTATTCTGTAGCTTGTTATTTCTGTTTACTCCTTGTGCCCTCCCAGTTGGCTACAGCAAAAAATGGTGGTTACTATTCGCCCCATGCTTATCTGTTAGATCTTTTCAGCCACATCCTTAATTGCTGCTCAGTTAATTAATCTCACACTTGGCTGCAGTAATAGCTTGACTCGTCAGACCTCTCTAAATGGTTTTCGGCTCTTTAACGCATAGACGCAGACTGGCGGAGTGTATGGAAGACGGTCATCGGAGTATTCTCCACCTCTGGGATTGTTGATTAAAAAGAAAAAAACTGCCTGATTAGGACACGTGGCCGTCTAGGTCATTGGCGATCACACAATCATGCACTTAAGTGTTTCACTTACAGCAAATTGACTCGCAGATTGTGACAGAAGGTATTAGCGATGGAAGTTCATTTCTGGGCAATTATGCTGGAGAAGGTTGATAGAACGGTTGACATCCAATTCTAGGGTGCCCCATATGGCCAGGGGTTTAGATGTCTCTGAACAATTAAATAAAAGCCTTGATACACTGGAAGGAGACTGTGAATGTTTCTGTAATTGTGCATGCAAGGAAGGGGGCTAGTCACTTGAAAATCTTCAGATATAAATCAGTACACAGTGCAGCTGGACTGAGAAGGTTACAGTTTCGGGGCCATTTATGCCACAACAATCCATCTCTACAGTCCTTGCTGTCCGACCTGGGTCAGTTGCAATACTTCCAGCCCGCTTCAGATTATTAACCTAGACTTTATGGGTGTCACTTGCAGCTCTTGACCCCTAAATGAAAAGAATGGTGCAATTTCTTTGAATTTAATACCTTACATACAGTGCCAGCCATACTCCATATTCTATATAGATACACTTTACGGAACAGCTCAACATATAAAACACTAGTATGAAGAAAAAAAAGACAAATGCATTATTTGATTGCTCAAGCTCATGTTGTTTCAGAGTTTTCATTTGTGGGAGATCTACCCCTTTTACCCACAGGGAAGGTGTTTAAATATCATAATATTAGCATACACGGTAAGTAAATCAGGTGGAAGAGAGGAAGGCCAAAGCTAAGGTATGTCTCCAGAGGCTGATTATGGCACAGATGCGCTGATGAAGGGCCAGGGGAGGCTCCGTCTGCCTGCCCGCGTATAACTGTACTGTCAGGGGCTGACTAATGTATTATTCACCCTTCATTGATGTGTAACTAAAACCAACGGCTGGGGAGCCTGGGCCACCAATACCCCCCACAGACGGTAAACCCCCGACAGGCTACTGAGCTCCATTGATTTATGGGTCTCAGTAGAGGGCCTGGTGAGAAGGCTGAGGGTGGGGGGNTGGAGTTCGACATGAGATGGGTCTCATTTTTTAAATATGCTTTCACTATGTGGTTATGCAATATCTGAAACAATTTTAGATTGAATTTCCTGTTAAAATAGCCTTATTTTATCCATACTTCCCATTCATATTATAAATAAAACATGTAAAGTCAGAATGTGGGTATATCTAGGGACACCACTTAAATGACACCGCTATTATGTGAAGACAGTGGCGCTGATGGGAGAACTAACGGAAATGGCCACATGAGATAACATAGTTGAATCAACAAGAACTGTGTACGTGGGATGGGAAATGCAGGGCTGCTGCTGGGCATCTGTTTGAAGTGCAGGTGACATGGAAGGTTATAGCAATCTAGAGTCAATCATTGACTGATAAATCAACCACAGTGGCTTTAACAGCGTCTACACTGAATCAATAAAGTCCTTCAATACGATTGTGTCTTGTATAAACATTGGTTTGTTTTGCGGTACTGAAAAAAGTATCTGGGAAACCAAAGGCACAGATAGAAAATGTGGCAAAAAGGCAACTTCTGAGAAAATAATTTTATGCGAAAACACCCTTCAATTTAGGAAGTACTGTACAGGTGCTAAGAGATGCAATTGTCGGATATAGAGATAATAAGAAGTCTGGGAATTGTCTGCTGTAGCTCTCTTTCACACACTTGAACACACACACATAGATCCACTAAATCCAACACACACAGACATGCCGTCACAAAGACTTGGTGGCCTCAACACTAATTATAGACCTGCTAACCACACCTTGACTGCTTGGAACCAACATGTGAAATTTTGTGTTTCAGGTACGTTACATCTCTTGGTGGTCTAGAAGCAGGATGAGTTCAACTTGGGAGCGCTCATCAAAAGAACCACAGGGTGTGTACTGAACCTCAGCATAGATTACTCATAGGAACAAGTCAGCTGTACAGGAGTTCCATCACTGGAGGACTGACCATATGAACTGGTTTCAACCCTGTATTTACATCTTCCTCAGAAGAGGGAAGCATGAATGGACATGTTTCCCTAAGTCTAAACTTCATAACCTGAGGGCAGGCGAGTACGGATGCAAAAGAATGGCATAAATAAAAGAGAGATAAGAAAACAGATTGCTCATTCTTTATTGATAGACATGTATAGAGTGTCCTAATGGCTAAAGATCTGCTAGCATTGGGATTTGGTTTTCAGAAATGCAGTGTGGTATGAAGTTGCTAGCTCTGTGATTGTCCATCTGTGCAGGGTGGTGCCCTGACTTTGGGGTGTTGGGAAAAGACTTATTTCCTGTCCTATCTGTATTGAATCAATAAAAGTGCCAACAAATGCATGCGCTAAAATGAGAATCTCTAGATATTACCCGCTTGATAAGCTTTAGTCATAAGTGCCTTTGTGTTCATGACACCACTGTAGTGTCTTGATTAATTAACCAGGCACAAAGCTGCGTCCAATGTTGAACTCTATAGATTACCCTTAAGTGCTCGCCTACTTAGCTAGCTTCTTCAGACCAAGCTGTCTCAAAATGAAGGGAAGATTTATGAATAAGTAAGAACAGTGACAAAGCGCCTGCTTAATTAACCAAGAAAGAGAAATCTAGTCCCCAGACATTTCGATCGCCACATATTTTGATGGCAAGGCAGCATCAACAACCATCTCCTCTTGGCCTGCCATATTGACCGACGGCTGGCTAAATTGAATTGCTAATCATCGGCATCCTTTTAGGTCATTTCCCAGAGGACACGGCAGGGCAAAAGTGGCAATGAAGCTGTTTCACTGTGGTGCATCTCACACCCATGATACAAATATGGCTCCTCAGTTCACCATCCCCATCTGGCCATGGGATATTTTAATTTGTTTCTAGTGCCAGCTCCATTTCACGTCAATATGCTTGCTTTCACACCCCATGAGGGTTTGTGTCACATCAGCATGCCGCATGTTCTTAGTTAGAGACCTCTTTTTGACTCTTCTCCGTGCAGTGTATGGAATTTGACAGAATAGAGTTGAAGGAACACACACACAGTCACAAATCTTATCAATGACTGGATACAACAAAGGTTTTGTGGGTAAATAGGCCCTGTCCCTAAGCTTCTGGTCCTGTTCTGGGATTCTGATATCACTGAAAGGGTGAGATAACAGATAGGGAAAATAATGCCACAATTAGAATTATCTCCCTGATAAGAAACGGCCGCATGAGGTGCCCAGGGAGAACAGGAAAGGGGGGCTGTAAAAAGATGGTGGGAAAGTGTAGCAAAGAAGTGACAGGGAAGCGGGGAAAGGGATGGTAAACAGAGTAGAGAAAGAGGTGCATTGTCTTTACCCTCTCTGTCGGGATAAGGCCCACCTGTTGGGGGAGAGGCCTCTGAACTTCCCACACTTGTTCTCTGGGTTTTCACCAGGTTGTCATCCCTTTTATGGCATCTAGATGCAGTTGCAGCCTTATAAATGAGTATACCAATAAAAAAAAATAGTGACAGTTTCAAGCCACCAACTGTTGCGACATAAGAGATAACATCTCTCTGTTACACTGGAAAGCACATTTTTCCTGCCTCGGGAGTTTCTTTATTCTGTATGCAGGCTGTAACCTTCTTTTCTACTTTCCCACTGTCAGGTGGACCTGATTTCATGTGCAGACTCAAGGCCGTCATTGATTGATGCTCGCTGGCTTTTCAGATTCATTAAAAACCCTTGCATATCCCTTGCCCATCAAGAGTTTCTTAGACTAGCTCTGAAAAAAAGAGTGATAGGTAGAAAGATGGACAGAGAGACAGAGAGTGAAAAGGCAGAAACAATGATCTCCTCTCAGGCATAGCTAGGCAGAGCAAGTCAATTTTAAGATGCAGAGATAGATCCATGGCAGCTGTCCAAGACAGAAGATGAAAACTCCCTGTCCCGAGCTCTGCCTCAATTCCCACTGCATTCATAACCCCATCTGACCAGATCCAGTGTATTTCCATTGTCTCTCCTCTCAGCACCTTTTCAGATGAACTGCTCAACCAATACTGTACCAAGTGCCTTTTGGATACCGGACAATTCTCTCAGTCTTTCTCTGTCCCTTTGTTTGCCTATATCCTCATCTCTCCCGTTCAGGTTGAGGGCACTTTAATAACAGATAAGCCACTCATCGCAGATCGCAAGTGACTTGGGGGTGCACGGTATGCCTTATATTAAGGGGTGTTCAGCCTGCTCCTGGAGATCTATCTTTCTGCAGAGTTTAGAGCTGTAACACACCTGTCTGTGTTTTTTAATCAACCCCAAAACCTTGATTATCTAGTTCAGGAGCTGGGCGTATGGTTAAGGGTTCAATCTAAGTTCTGCAGAAAGATCTCCAGGAGCACGATTGCCTATCTTATATCTCTAATCTTCTCTAGACTTGAGACAAGGCTGGAAAAGGGCAGTTCTGAAGTCGATGAAGAAACATGTCACTTCATCTACAGGGCTGCTCTTGAGACTCGACTAGCGCCCTTTCTCCATGGCAGTTCTGGCCTATGTCAGCTACACAGGAGGTTGATGGGAAGATGACTGGACAGATACTATCTGCAAACTCATCGGTTCCTCTACCCTGCCATTCATCTATAAGTCAAAAAAAGCTGGTAATGAGAGGCGCTAGGAGTCTTGGCACATTTCGAAAGGGCAGTTGCCAGGAAGGCTAAGTGAGAAGGAAATGTGATCGATCAAGCCTGACAACGAGCCATAAATGAATCAGTCACAGAGATTCATTGAGAATCCCTGATTGGATGTGGATAGCGACCCTGTTGAAACTAGATGTGGTGTTATAGCAACAGTTAAAGCAGGAGAGGGTATGAGAACGGATGTAGGGGGAAAATACGCTTATGATCACAGAAGCAAATTATCTAATGAATTACATGCAACACTGTATAATATATTATGTTTATACTCAAACGTGCATGGTAATCAAACAAAAATGTTCTCAGCAAAGTGAGATGACTTAAAGGAATTTACTTGAAAGTTGATTTTCAAAATACTAGCAGTACAGCTACAACAGACAGACTTGCAATGCCTTCAGGGACTTTTACGACACGTAACCAACTGCTTTTCACAAGTACCTGCATTTGCACCTTGCCAAAGGGCCACTGCTCTAACCTCGAACACCAAATGGAGAGGTGACAGATCGCGTAAAAGAATTCCTGCCTAACACCAGTGCATTTTGTGTTGTCGGCGAAAACAAATTACCCTTACACAAGCATACCATGGTAAAAATAGTTTCCACTGAAATAGTTACTGCACTTATTGTTGCTACAATAAAACTTGGTGTATTACATTAGCTTTTTTACAATATTCAATGGATAGATTTTACAATAAGAGTAATTGTATTACAAATACACATTTATTTACTGTTATTAATATTAGCTTTATTCCTTGTATTAGCTAGCTGATAAATATTAGATTAAATGCTAAATAGTTTATAACAAAATATATACAAATCAATAAACCTAATGAACATTTGATCTTTTTTTTACATAGATTACATAAAATCTATAAATAACAACATTAAGGATCTTCAGCTTTTCCTCAAATATCCCCAAATGCAAAAATCAAACCAGTCAGACCTCATTTTTGTACACATACGCATCAACAAAATGAATGGCTAAGAAAGTCTACAGATGTGTAATTGAACAGCATGGCTCAAAAGTGCAATTTCGAGTCTAGATTTAACAGAAAGGGTAAAGGGCCAGTGTGCTTTTGGGCCCTTGCCTGGGGCTCCCGATGTTTGATGTGGAGATTATGAGCATGTTTCAACCGTCTAGAGGCCTGGTTTGATTGGTAGCGTGGAGTTTAGAAGCCGTCGTTAGACTAACATCCCCCACCCTCTCCGCACATGCCCATGTTGCTAATCAAAGCAGACATTTGCACCTAGCGTTAGCATTAGCCATTTCCTGCAGGGCTTCTAACATCACACAGTCCCTTCAATTGAACTGTGGTTGAAAACTAGCACAAATATTTATCTGACAGTTACAGTTGTTTTCACTGTGCTGCACATTGTCAGTTCAGTATCATTTAATATAATTCAATCAGTATCTTTTTTGGATTATATTTTGGAGTTTAAAAGCTAATATTAGGTTCTGGATTGTGTTTTCTCCCCCTCTTGTTCTCTAATTCGGATGAGTTCATATCAAAGAAATCTGCTTCATCAGCAGAGCAAGCCAGACTGGTTTAATGCTCATAAACATTATCCATCAAAGGATCAAGAGTCTGAAAGCTTTCCCTCACTCCTTCTAGCCAAACAGCTTCGCTATAAAGTAATGTCTATGGTATTCTTGTAAAAATGTGTTAGTCATTTCTCAGGAGCGTAGCAGGACTCCATGTGTGTGTCAGATCGCATGTCATCTCACTTCCATAGTCTGAGCTCATGTAGCCTATTTCTGCGTGCTACTTCTATTTGTGTGCATTTTGACACACTACATGCATATTGAAGACGATGTTGCCTCATATCTGGCGGTTTGAAACTGAAGCAAATTATTATTTAGCTGCTTTATTACTCACGCAGCTAACAGGTCACAGTGCTGTTAGTCTTAGTTCTTATAGAGGTAAAACACATCTTAGACAGACACATTTCAAAACAAATAATACAAGGTTTCTGAGCAGGGAAAAACTCTCTACTATATTTGTATCCGATCAAATTGGCTCTGACTGTAAATTCACTGAACCAATTAAGGCATGCAGTAAAGTCAAATCCCTGTGGTTGGGTCGGAGAGGGAAAACCATTTAGATGGGAAGAAAAATGTATTGTGCTTGTCATCATGTGACTTTGTTTGGGTACTCTGAGCTGCCGTCCCCCTTTTCAAAGGGCGTTTTGGTAGGAGATATATTCCCTGCCAGCGCCACCCATCTTGCTCCTGACCAGCCGAAGACAGAAACCAAGCTCCGATGTCTCTCTTTCTCTCAATCCCTCTTTCTTTCTGCTCTCGATTCCTCTCTCTCATTCCGCTTCAGTAGCTGCAGACAGCACCGGGGGGATTTTGGCAGTGTTCAGGCCCAGACACATTCTCTCCTCACACTGTCGTGAGTGTCAAAGACCTATTTTTCTGTAAAGGCCTTTGCATCAGCTGCCAGGATTGCCCTTTTGAGTGGACACTCCAAAAAAAGAGCGAATTCTACATTCCAGTCAGCGTCCAGTCCACTTCTTCATCAATTAACAGAGCACTCGGTTAAATATTGGCCTTCAGCGCAAGTTATTGCTCCACGCTGCATGGGGCTTAGAATGCTGGCGAATTTTACAGCCGGAGCATTCCTGAATCCAAAAGGTTATCGGTTCTAATGTTTATGGGTTAGTTATGTGAGCTTTCGCGGACCACCAGAGTACACACGCTTACGATAACCCTGCCTGGTTTTCATAGCATCTTTAAGCCCGAGTCTGAGACCCTTTTGAGCTCCTTACGAGAGTCTGAAACAAAGCCAACAGACATCTGTTCACCCTATAGCTACTCTGTTTAACATATGACCTTTCAATGGCTCGCACACAGGACTTGGATATTAATAAAATTCATTATTTGAATGAAAAGAAATAAATATAAACCAAAGCTGTGGCACATACAGGCCCCACCAGTGAGGCCCCACAAGCCCCACCACACACACACACACACACACACACACACACACACACACACACATATATATATATATATATGAAAAAAATCTAATATATTTGATATTTATATTCAGTTTATAGATATAATACATATAATAATATAAATAAATATCATACATACATTAACTTTACAAATACAACTGTTTCTTTACACATAGCAGCAAATACATGTTGTATGTCTTCCGCCTGAACCTTCATTCCTTTTTTTTTTTCAATTAATTTTCTTTTCTTTCTATTATTTTTATTGTAGGCTAATAAATAATTATTATCTTATCTTAAATAAATATCTTAAATAAATCGCTGTCCTTTCGGCGTCCATCATTAAAAACACAATAAATAGGCTAATAAATAGGCCTATTACTTTTTTTTATTGTACGTTATTAGTGCTTATATTTGGTTTCTCTAATTGAGTGAGTTGACTCATGCTGTGTGTAGGTGTGAAGAACAAATCAATGCTTTGACCTCGTTTTAAACCTTTTGACCGTAGATTTTACAGATCGATGAAGTCGCATCGATTACAGAGGTCGGGTGTTGCGCTCAACAGCTGTCATAATAATAATAATAAAAATAACAATAATAATAATTATTATTATTATTAGTAGTAGTAGTAGTATAAATAACAATCTCGTCTTTCTGTTTTTAATATTTACGATTAATTAAAATATCAACAGCATTAAGAAAATAATAATAGCGATGTAGCCCAAATTTCGTATAGCCTATGCCTAATCGTTTTTTTTTTTTTCATCAACATCAAGAATTTTAGGCTAACAATTAATGTTTCAATGGAAATCAGACTGTAATTCATGAGATATTTCTTGTAAGCCATTATTGATTGTTTGCATTAGCAGTTCTGTTTTAAACGGACTTAAGACTGTGTGAAAAATGATTCTTAAAAGTGCACACATTCCATATAGCCTATCAAATCAAGCAAAACAGTTTAAATAAAATGTACTGGCCTATACATAATAGCTCACATGAATGAATACATTTTTAAATAGCCTATAAATAAATGTTTGCTCACATTGCGCGTTCAGGCCTTTCCCAAAACTCACATTACGGCTCTTCTGCAGTGAATGGCCCTGTAATTATTCTCTTGTTTCTCATGTTAATGCTGTTTACCCCCAAAATGAGCATGCTATTTCGTCGATAAGGGCTACATTTGCTTTAGCTGCGTTTATGAATACGCATACCACTTCAATAGGACAGGACGCTCCGAACAAACATGAATCAAGTCAGTATTTTGGTACGTTGATGTATGGGGTCAAATGGTCTTACTTTACTCGCGCTATCCTGCGAAGGTCTGTGTTACCACATTTCGATGAGATGTGCCTTTAAAATGACTGTAGTTACCTCAGAGTAATTATATAGGACAAAATGTGTTTATCACGTGTATGTGCTAAATAATAAGTGCAGTGGGGTAGTGGGAATTAAAACCAGGCCTTAGACTAATTGGAGTAGAAGAGAGAGAGAGAGATAGAAAGAGAGAGAGAGATTTGCTACTAACGCGTGTGATTTCACATTTAAACAGAGAGAGGAGCGTATCTAATGTTTTATATAGGCAATCAGAGTAGAAATTATAAATGCATTACAAAATCATATTTGAATGCATGTTGGAC
>JAPMNU011394913.1:0-13256 GCA_029874995.1 Alburnus alburnus
TTCAATTTCCAAAAGATGATTTTTTATTCATCTTTTTAGTCAACTTTAGCATGGGTGCCTAAACTTATGCATAGCACTGTATCCATCTACAGCACATACTGAAATTTAAATAATATTAGTTTTATTTTTTATCAAACAAATACAGACAAAAAATATTAAAATGCACACATCTCAGACTGTTTTTGTGAGTTACTATTTTTTGCCTTTTCCTCCCCTATGTTTAAACATGCACATGAAGTTGTATTTCAGTACTAACAGCTTCAATTAACCATTGTTCATAACTCTCAGTAATGTTAGAGCTGTCAATGTTTTAATTGTGTTTCAACACTGTACAGACTCTGAATTAATAAAGAGTTTAATAAAGCTCTTTTTAATAAAGCGTTTAACTCCGCAATTGACTTTCAGAGAGTCGAGTTACTCCGCTTAAAAGGGATCGACACAGTAGGAAAACGTCTTTAAAGGAGATTGAAGGTTATAGTGAGTATCTGTTTAAACGGTGGTGTTGTGTTTATGTCAGATGTGCTGCTAATTTGAAACATACGGGAGCATAAACTCTTCAGGCAGTGTGTGAGGAATGACTCTAGTGGTCCATTGGGCTTCGAGTTTAAGTCACATCAAAGAATGACCTTCACATAAACACTCTCTCTCTCTCTTGTGCACACACACACACGTACACAGATGGTCGAGGTCCAGAGGTGCTGTTTAGGCTTGTGTGGGATCTGTCTTGTAAATGGCTCAAGAGGCCTTTGCACACTCACACACAGAGTCACAGAGACCTCTGTGTGTGTGGATAAACAGTTATGATTGATTTCAGCACTGTCAGAGTCAGTGAGGTTCATCTCCCACGAGACACTGGTAGCAAAGTGGCAGTCAGACTTCACCTTTGAAGATAGGAGAGTGTGTAAATATGCCTTTCTGATCTGTTTATTGCGGAAACACTTGCAGGATTCACTCACTTTAAGTCCATCTGACCCTTTTCACAGACTGTGATTACACGTTTACACAGTTATCAAACAAATGAACACTGCTGAAAATTTGACATCTCTATTTTATTCCCTCTTTGGGAAAGTCATGGAAATGCCATGAAAGTCATCTCTTTATTTAGCTATTGGGGAAAGTAGGCAGTAGGGAGAGTCATGGCCTAGTGGTTAGAGAGTCAGAGTGGTAACCTGTTGGTTGCAGGTTCTATTCTCAATACTGACAGAAAATGACTGAAGGTGCCCTTGAGCAAGCCACCTGACCCCAAATCGCTCCCCGGGCACCACAGCAAAATGGATGCCCACTCTCTTTTTCACTTTCACTATTGGAGCATATAGGCTACAATACATATTCTCTTCAACCCGTGGATTTAAAAAAAAAAAAAAAACCTGCGGAACAGTGTAAAACTTGGCAACAATGACCACAGACAGCAAATATGTGAATATACAGACTATAGACTTTTGGAAACAATCAAAGGAACATATTAAACGGCAGAACAACAACCACAACAAATAGTGTAAGAGAAAAACAATTTTTTTACAAACCCACAGACACCATTTTTTCACCCACACAGAGACCTACATACACTTACAAAAATGTACAAAGTCATTTCCAATCACAGTTTCTTAGACACACTACTGAAATACTTTATAACATCAGGAAAACACCAAAGTATATGAATATGGTAATTATCCAGCACCGTGATATGCATTAAAAATGCCATTTGGTAACTAAAACTGAACCTTGGCACTGCTGTAGCATGTTTCTATAAGTGTAAAATTCTTTGGCCTACACTTTTTTTGTATGTGTTGAACTCCCAAAATATAGCGCACCTCTGGTCAACAAGCTGCACCATTTGAGGTATCATTCATGTCAAGTATGCCTTAAAATGTAATATTTAGTATGTGCAATAATAATGATGCAAGAGGCAGCAAAAACGGGAGGGAGGTGGACTGCTTCTAAAAAAAAACTGACTAGAAAATGTACTTAGATTTGAAAGAATTTAATGATTATAAAAGAAAATTCCCTTCAGCATGAAAGACTTTCACAGTAGTATAGACTCTTATGGCATCCGGGGGACAATAGGAACTTTTGGAGCAAGAGGGGTGACATTTCCGCAAATATGTCCATCAACGCTTCTTCCTGAATTGTATGAGCGAGAAACTCTAGATGACCTACTTTCACCCTGACTGGAGTAAAGTCATCAGGAAACCACCGGACCATGGAACTATCACACACACAGTGCACAAGGGATACACACACTCTTGAACGTACAAACACATTAGAGTGGAACATCCTCTTTTTCCTAGACATGTCTGGATTTGTAAATCGGCTAAATTGTCGAGGTTTTGTTGCATTGTTTGAAGAAAAAAAAAAGAAGAAGAAAACTTCCGGAACCAACGCTGCTGAAAAAGGGGCGGGAACTGTTGAACTCTAAGGGGATCATATAGTGGTTTACACGTGGTTGCCATGGTTACAGAAGTCAATGATGTGAGTGAAGGGTGTGTGGTTTCAGGCATAGGTGGGCACATTAGTGTGGTGTGGTTGCCAGGGTTACGGCACTGTGCATTGCGGGTAAAGAGCTTTCATTAATGTGACCAAAAGATAAGGCTAATGGACTGGCGGTTCACGAGCAAGGAGTGTGTGTTTGTGTATGGGAGTGTGGTTGTGTGTGTGTATACGAAGCATACTGACTCCTAATAGTATTAATCCTGTGCATTTAAGGGAGTCAGTACTTATTGATTTCTCATTACTTCTGCTAACAGAATCATGTGTGAGATGTGTGTGTGTGTCAGATCGATAAGACCAGAGTGATTCCCCGTTCTGATCATTAGATCTGCTTTGCCGATCAGTGTCTTGAGAGGTTTTACATTCAGAAACATTTTTAATGTCTATGACACAGCCTTGTAAACTTTAACATAAGGCCAGTTTAATAAGTCTAGACACCAGAGAAAGTAAGGCAAACAAAGAGACAATGTGAATAGTATTAAGTGAAAAAGAAAACTTTTTTCAAACCTCTATTACAGTTGTCATCCAAGGCAGCAGGAGACTCAAGTAGTGCTGGTTGACTTCAATAGAGTTCAGAGTTAGCATGTTAAAGTAGCAATGAAATGGAAGTAGTGACAGATTTGAGTGTACAGATTACCAAAAAAGAAAAAAATGAAAGGCGGGTACTTGGTTCTAGTCTTGCAGGGGTGAGTTTAGTCAGACTAAATATTGGGAGTCCTGCATAAGTCACCAGAGAGAAGTCTTGTTTTACTGGAAGACCAAGTTATAACATTTTGATAAAAAAAAACAAAAAAACAAAAAGAATCCATATGTATGGATGAATCGTAAGCAATAAGATCCATAACATGGATTTATAAAATAGATCTTCATTTCATGCCGACTTTAATGGAATTCTGGGAACTAAAGTTCTTCCAAAATGATCTATAAATCTGCAAACTTCAAGACTTTAACTTGAAGTTTTTCTTGACAAACATTCCTTTTTCTTGGTAATTGCTTTAATAGGTCACCCTAAAATGAAAATTAAGTCATCATTTACCCAGCCTGGTGTTGTTCTACTGCAGTATGCCCTTCTTTCTTTTTCGGACCACAAAAGTAAAAATGTTCTGCTTGCACTCATCCATATACTGTAATGGCAGTGAATAGCGACCAGCATTAAGCTTTGAAAAAAGAAGAAAAATCTACATAGCATACAGAGACATTGTCTGAAATAAGTCCATTGTGAACCATGTGAACCATTTCATAAAAAAAAATTCAGAATTAAATGATTTCACTGAGCACTCTGGGATTTCTTCTTGAAGTATATATCTAATGCTGCCTGCAATTTTGGCCAAAATGAGCATAATGGCTAAGTAGGCAGTTCGCTAGGGTTTGGAACAGACATAATGTCTTCACAGGAGAGATTGAGTAGGTGTGTGTGTGAGTGTGTGATCTGTTGGCACGAATGCTCTAATTGGCTCTCTGTACTTCCTGTAACTCAAGCAGTCAGCCTGTTAGCGGCGCCTCACACACTTCACTGTACCTTTCTACATGTCAGTCAGGACATGTGACGCGAACAGACCTACAGAAAAACTCTGTTAACCATCATACACGGGCTGAGGAATCTCCCACTAAGTGCGCCTGGAAAAATCAGCTCATATTTATATCCAAGCCATGATTATGAGTTACGACGTTTGAATATGAACTCATAATGACTCATTCATCTGAGTGACACATTCTACAGCAGCCATTAACAACACAGAGAGTGAGATAATATTTCTAAGCTAATGTCTTATAAACGCACGCATACACGCAGAGCTCACAGCGTGACTGAGCATGAGCGTCGACAACAGAACCAATTAAATCTGAACATGTAGCCGTGCGCACAGGGGGACAGTTTTAATGTCACACTGGAGTCACTTCTTCTCTCTGAAATATGAAGTCGCCTCACACCAGTAAAACTGTCGGCAGCCTGACGTGGTTTATCAAAAACCTCTGACAAATCGCTAACTTATGAGGTGCCATTTCTGTTAGGAAGTTACTTTAGATACAATAACTAAAACAATTAAATAGTTTTCATTAACTAAATAAAGCTGAAATAAAATCAAATTTAAATTAGATGAAAATGTTTGCCTTGGTGTGGGAAGAGTGGGAGAAAGAAAGTGTGCTTTCCATAGATAATAAAAGGTAATTTAATGGGAAAAACATGGAAATGGTTGTTAATATTTATCCTGTTGCTTTGCTTGGTCAGTGTCTTTGAGGGTTTTGGTTCTTTTGCTGTTGTAGACTGTAAGGACCTTTGATAACTGAAATGTGTAGAAGATATATGGAACTGTAATGCAGTCAAGACTTGCCTGAAACTAATTTAGCTGTGCATTTCCTGAATAATAACTGCACACCTTAGAATGCTTGTCAACCACAGACTGTAAAAAAAGATGGACGACATGTCTCCATTTTCTTTTACTGTAGAAAAATGAAGCCAAAATATCCCAGAAACAGTCGTTGCCCATTACGTCATTTGGAATCCGAATCTGCTCAGTCGCGGTATCAAGGTCATACGCAAACACAGCTGTCCATCATGACGTTACACCCCATTTTTATAGCATCAAAGAACTAACTAAATCCAAACTCCTTGGAAAAACAAACACTTAAACATTGGCCAGCGTGATAACAACTACCTAAAATGACAGAAACCAGTGTAATTGGATTTTTTTTTAGTTTGGCTTGCGGCAGACATCAAGACAGCTTACTTAGTTTTGGAACAGAGTCACTATTCATTCCTTCGCATGCTCAAGCCTGGTGTTTTCACGCCAGATGCAAGATCTACTTTACAAACAGTCGCACATGACACCCTAGAATAAGGAGGAGAACAAACCACACGCAAATTTGGTTCTTAAAGTGTAGAACGCTAAATACACTGAGAAACTAGCCTACTTGCAGTGGAGCTATCTCCTGAATAAAACTAAGGAGTATAAAAAGACAGGGAGAGGAGAAGCACGTTCCCGACAGAAGAACAGTGTTCTGTCAGTAAAGTAGGTCATCTTGTTGAGGGGTCAGAGAGAGGGCATCCACTCATTTCAGCGGAACTCTTCAATTCACACACACACACACATGCACAGGCACACAACACAGGCACACGCACAAACACATTTACATACTGATCCCATCCTATCCTCATTTTCTACTTTCTAATAAAGAGACAAATGTCAACAAACCCACTCCTTTTCTAGTCACACTGCAAACTAAAGCATGTCCTGTTTACACCTGGTATTAACATCAGTTTAAAAACACAATTTTGTGCTGATGTTTTTATTTCTGGATATTTAGAGATAATAATTGGCAAGCCAAAAATAGCATGTTGCTACCAGGTGTAAACAGGGCCGCAGAAGTCATCTAGCAATTACCTTCTAATAAAAGCTACAGAGACAGTCCCAGAAGCAATTAAGGGCATAGTGGTGATCGAGGAGGTCTGGGATCTCAGTAACTCTGGTTTTTGGGTCACCCTGACTCAGTTCTGAACTTTCGACCTCTATTTGATGTCACATCTCCAGTGATTACAAGTTTAGGCACACGAAACCGAGAAGATCTTAAACCATATGCCACATCACACAAAATACACAATCTGATGTCTCAGTGGAACATTCCACTTTTAACAGATGGTTATTATTTGCTAATGTCTGTTTATTGTAGTACTCAAGATTGTCGTCTGCATGTGTGGTCCCTTAATTAATAATCACAAGTTGTGGAAGATTAAATCCATTAGATAACACTGCAAATACTGGATTTAGCAACATTACGGGAGGCCTGTTTGAGCTCACTAAGTGAAAGAGAAAGATTTCTTCTGTTTGTGTCACTTGTCAATGTTAATCTACGCGATATTTTCATCAATAACAGACACACAAGCTCAGAGACAGAGTTCTGCATGAAAGACGATTCTTTCTTTTGTGTTTCACAAAAGAAAGACAGTCATGAATAAATTATGACAGAATATTCATTTTTGGCAGAATTATTCCTTTAAATGAGCATTCACTGACTAGCCAGAGCGAGAAGGAAAGCGAAGGAGAGAGAATTACTGAGAAAACTTATCTCAGTAATTGTCTCAGAGAAAAAACTAAATGAAAAGGGTAATGTAGCTCTATATTATGTTGAATGTCTTCTGATCCATTCATCATTAGAGAATGCAAGTTGGCCCAAATGAGAGATGGTTCAACCACCAGCGCTGTTGGGCTTCATTAATGTCAACCCCCTACTGTTCATTTATAAACATTAAACCACAATCAGACACAAACTCTCAGCGGCTGGGACCACAGACCACCAGCCACTACAAACACACTGACCCCTCAGCGGATCTTTCCAAAACAAACCATGAGTGGAGTGTGTGGAACAGCCGCAGGGTCTGGAATATCAGCTGTGTTACGCTCACAGAAAACATAACTTCCAATATAAACCTAAAGGACGTATATAGCATGTAAAAAAGTATTTGTGCTCTTCTGTCCTAAGATGTGCTATAAAACTCACAACAGAAAGCTCCCTTTCCCAGTCCTCCCAGAGAAAATATTCATAATAAGGCCTGTTTAAAAGAGTTTCAGCCTATTTCTGCTTTAGAAAATGCATGCTAAACCCATTTAGCAAGTTTATCTTTTACTATACAGGATTAAAGCAACATAAAGTGAAAGGCAAACAAACACTTTCTATACAGTAAATCAGAACTAAGACTTCATTTAGAAAATGCTTTTAAATAAAAGATTACATTTCAAATAATCAGACTTCTCAGAATTCTCTAGAATGTACTACACACTTATAAACATAAGAATTTCCATTGAATCTAGCTGATTTATAAGCAGGTTACAATTATAGTTTGGGGTTTGTGTCATGATTTAGATATAAGGAGGATCTAAATGCAAATTCCTCATCCTCATGCAAATTATGATTCATGACAGTTGTCATCAAGTTTTTACTTAAAAGGGTTTGTCCATAAAGACAATTTTCCAATTTTGTTATTAAAGGATATACAAAAATACATGTATTTTCGGATGTATAGTACGGTTGTTTATGCACTACTTGCCTATGGGGTGTGAAACAGGCCTAAGCTGCAAAAACGATTATATCAGAAGTCATTACGATACTGCACTCATTAAGTATATTAACGCCTACTTTTACATACAAGATCTATGAATATTCAACAACTCAGCCCATTTTGTTTAAAGGGATAGTTCACACAAGACTGAAGGTTATGTCATTATTTACTCACTCGCATGTTGTTCTTAACCTGTATGCCTTTCTTTCTTCTGTAAAACATAAAGCAGATATTTTGAGAATATCTGAATAATATTTTTTGTGTTTTTTGGTTCTCAACGCTCTTCAAAATATCTTTTGTGTTCCACAGAATTTTTACAGAACTTTCATTTTTAGGTGAACTATCCCTTTAAAATACTGTGAACTACACTGCACACATTTGGAGGACAGTCAATCAGAAGTCAAGCAAAATCAATAGTCTTAAATGTACAGAAGCACAAACAGCTTATTCAAACCTAAAGGTCAGAGGGTATTGTAGACAACAATCAGGTAAAAAAAACAAACCTTGACTAACATTTTCCACTCAACTTGAGAGAGAGAGAAAAGAAAGGTGTAGAATATGTTGTTTTTAACTAAAATCAATCTATTTAAAAACCTACATAGGTGGCATTTCCTTACAGTGGCACATCTGAATTTCGCTACCACTCATTGCTCTCCTCTTTACTCATTTATTTCTTTTAATTAGCAGTGGTGTCACACTCTCTTTACCCATCTATAAGCTGTGAGTTTGTTTCTGACGCTTTGGTTTTTCTTAATCCCAGCTTTTTTTTTTCCACGCAGCGTGCCAGGGAATGCTGATAATGAGCTTAAACTTGTGTGTGTGTGCATGTGTGTGTGTGTGAGTTCTCAGCGTGAATGCTGTGGGATTAGTCAGATGTTTACCCTCTGTGTGCGTTTGGCTGCTTTAATTGGCCTCTGCAACGTTCATTCTTTAAAATTCCCTACAGGGCTCACAGTCAACTCAGCAAGAGTACACAAACACACACACACACACTAAAGATCGACAGGAGAAGGGAGGAATGTTGATTACACAGGGTGGTGGGAGACCAGAGACATGGACAGCGGCCCCATGGTCATCAGCTCAGATGTGAACAGCAAGGGCTCAGATATCCTTGCTCATAAAGACAGAGAGAAAAAAAACCTACATAAATGGTGTGTGTGTGCGCACGTTGACGCTCTCTGACTCAAATCTAAAAAGTCAATTTAATAAAACCTGAGAGAATCAAATCCCAGCTCAGAGAGGAGGGGTCAGGAGTGGAAATGAATAAGAGAGATTGAGTTTAATTCATTTAAACAGCCCGTCTTACACACACACACACACACACACACACAGCGCAAGGCATTCATCCCTCTTATTTTCTCTGATCCTTCCATTAACAATAAAATCCTCAGAGTGAGTCAAGAAAGGAAAAAAAAACACCATACCAACAGATCACAATAACAGAGATTAAACAGATTACGAGTCGAAGATCACAAACACACGTTCAAACAAAGCCGTATGCAGTCTGGTGGGTGGACAGGGACCCCAGAGAGAGAGATATTTATAATTGAACTCTCACCCTCAGACATCTGCTCTGATCTCCACACACTCCACATATATATACATACTTACAACGGACAAAGAGAGAGAAATATATAGAGAACCTTTTAGTATGCACAAACACCACCTAAGACTCCTCACCTAGCATCTTAATGCATCATTACACCTCAACTGGACTTGAACTGGGTTGGTTTGTGTGTGTATAAGCCCTTTATCAGGCTTCAAAAAGTAGTTCTGCTGACTGAACAGATATATTTCTCATTTACGTAAACGTTCTGCACTGATGGACTTAAACCATACTGCAGCTGACAGCCAGAACGCTGCAACGCTATGATTTCTAGGTCAGATGCTCGGTATATGTGTGTGTGTGTACGTGTGTGTCCAGCTAAAGCAGTTACATTGTAAAAATGAGACTATTATAGTTGGATTTCCACTGTGACCTCTTTCACCTCTTTCTCTGGCGTTGTCCTGAGAGTTTAGAAACTAACTGATGCCTCCAGATTGCTCATGTTCCGGACCCAACTGTGCATTTCAATGGTTTACACACAATACAAGTTTACTCAAGAAAAAGGACTTGGTCTGAATCTAGCCAAAGTCTCTTCTGTGAAATGTGTGCTCTTTAGTTTAGGGTCTGAAAATGAGGGGGAAAAACAACTTGCAGGAGTCCTCACTAGAAAAAAAAAAAGTTTAATAAATGTATGAAAAATGTTTTAATTAAAATCTAAAAAGTTGTGTGCATAATGCTGATGCAAATAAATAAATAAATAAAATAATTAAAGCTGAATGAGAAACAAGAAACATGTTTTTGTACAACCTTATCTAAAATGACACACTCAATGTCTCATTCTCAATCTCTATGGATGATGTAAACCGATTAAAAGATTTAAATAAAAGATTAATCATAGTTGCTAAAGAAAAACTAACAATAGGTTACAGGGATAGATTTTTCCTACTAATTTAATGACACTAAAATAACTTCCTGTTGATGTCAATGTCATCATATTGCCATTATGTGACATAACAGCTTCTCACAGCCTAAATATCCTAAAATATCACATCGGGCATTTCAGTCTTTTCAGACTGCCACAGCAACAACTTCTTGGTTTTAACTAAAATGACCTGACAGTTTGAAAGAAAGCTGATTGGCTGAAACCCAGAAAACAGGAAGCTGTAAGATCACTATATATGCTATTCTGTTTGCACACACACACAATGGTCTCTAAAGACCATAAAAGCACACCCACCCACACATTGTGCCCCCTTTAAGATCCCCTTCCCTGTGCAGATTTGTGAGGATAATTCCCACAGTCCCGTTTTCTGCATCTCTGTGGAATGACACCCACTTCCTGTTCCCTGAGGGTTCTTACAGGAAGTGGCCTTCCTGTCTCTCTCCGCCTGTGTTTGTTTTAGTCTCAGAAAAAACATGCAACCCTCACACAACCCAAACAAAACATTCTCACAAACTGGGTTTTATGAAAGCCCTCGAGAATACTTTCAACACTTTATACAACTTAAGGAGATACATCTCAGACAGAGTGTTTAGAATAGCATCTTGACTTCAAAACGGCAGGTTAATTCATTGATAACTCAGGAAGTGGAAGGACTGTGAGTGTCGTTACAGTAAATACCTGTCTGGCGTGGAGGGGTGTCCGTTGCGGCCGTTCTGTTTATGCGTGTACGGTGAGTCCGGAGGTGTGTGGATCCGATGGTACCCGCCGTGCTCCAGCGAGCCGATGCCGGCGTACGGGGGCTCCTCGGGAGGAAGCGAGGTCAGGGTGGACTGGCTAAAGTCCTGGATCTCAGCATAGTCTCGTTCTCGGGCCTGACGCTGGCGAATCTCTCGCGTTTTAGCCTGGATCCTGCATAACAACATTGAAAAAGCAATAACGGAACACATATTAAAAATAACAGAAAAACAAACAAGGAATAACAGATAGATCAGGATGAACTAAACACTAAAAATGACGAAATGAATAAAAATATTCCAGATTTATGTTGTTCAGTTTGGTACTAACCTAAACACTCGCCACTTGTTATAATGTTATTTATAAAGTCGTATATTTCGGCATCTTTATGTCACTGTTTTGTGTGTATATTGATGCTTTGACAACACACTATGCAAATAAACACAAAAGAAGATATTTTGGAAAATGTCCATTTTTTTGTCCATACATTGAAGATCAGTAGGGTCTCATGTTGTTTTGGACCCCATTGAGAGCTAGTTTCTTTACACGGGACCTTAAAAAAACACCTATATAACCTCCATCAAAAGCAAGATGATGAATGAGCGTACGAGTAGGAGATTAAGAAAGAAATTGAAAGAGTGGTGATGTCTCAGCAGGGTCTCACAGGACAGAAGGGAAAACGGGAGGGGGTTCACATGGCATTATTAATAAAACAACATGAACACACACACCTGCAGGCAGGCAAACATACACACAATGAACTTTAAATGACAAAACTATTACACAAACATATAAAAAATATGAAAGTATCATAGTGCTTTAACAAAACACATTGACAAAACAAACAGGACTCAAACAATCATGAAGGAAGTGGGTTTGAGGAAGTGGGTACGGCTGGCAGGTAAAGTGTCAGGAAATGCCTCTGATTAAAGGCTGATGATGAGGGAGATTAGCTCTGACTGTGTGTGTGTGTGTGTGTGTGTGTGTGTGTGTGTGCACCTCTCTTGTTCTTGTCTCATTCTGCGCATCTCCTCCTCCGATACATGAGTTTCCTCTGGCTTCCACTTTGCGCCATCCAAACGCTCGTCCTTACGGTACTTCCCAAACCTTGAAAACACACAAACACATTTCAGGTTGATGAAACGGTTTCAACAACAATTAAAAAGCTAAATAACAGTGCATCTTAATTAAAAAAAACATAAATCAGTTTTTTGGAAGCTGCATTCAAAAGCTACTTGGCTCAGTATTCAATTTGAGTATTCAACAAAAATACCCCTTCAATTTTAATGGGCACTTCTCCTTAAAATAAAAGCTCTTAAACCTGTCTGCTCTATTTAAACCGACATTAAAGCTCTTAAACCATCTATTCTAATTCATTTAACAAACTAATCACTGTTTTGCAACTCTGCAAAGCTTTTCTGCAAATCTTTGCTTTATCAAGCATATAGATTCATTATTATTCCGCTGACATGTGCATGTGAGCTGACTGAGGTGTGTGTGAGAAAGCTGAGTTTTTCAATACGTTTGTATGCGTATGAGTTCTGATATTTGGCAGAGCTCATTAATATGTAGAGCGCTCATTAATATGTAGCAGGTAGCTTTGGCTCAGTGAGGCAGATGACAGCCATTAAAACACTCCACTGCCCCAGAAGCAGTCTAAAATATCAGACTTTTCAAAAATGATTTATCTATTGCTGACGGATTCAAAAACCTTCAAATGAGCTGCGTTCTTGCTCTCTCTCCCCTCTAGTCTTCTCGTATCTCTCTAAATAACTTCATGGAAACTCAAACTTTTCCTCTGTGTGTTAGACTTGACTGTCCATTCTGCCTAGAGCTCAGGAACATACTGTCACTCCACGGAGCACACAAACTCACAGCCCATCAATATTAATCATTATCAACCACATCATTCTTTTTATTAATAGTACAGGTAATCTAGTTAGATGCATTGCGGTTGACCGTCTATATATACAACTGTTCAATTACTGGGTAAGTAATTTTTTTTAAAAGAAATGTATTCTTTTATTAGGCAAAGATGCATTAAAGTGATATTACAGATATTTGTAATGCACCAAATCAGCATATTATAATGATTTCTGAAGGATCATGTGACACTGAATACTGGAGTACTGATGCTGAAAATTCAGGAATGAATTAGTATTTAGTATTTTGGTATTTATTTATTTAGAAAGCAGGCTACACAGTAACTCCAAAGTGCTGTACATTACAAATAATGTAAACAAAACAATAAATACAATAAAGAAGACAACAGAACACCCACCAATAAAACACCCATTAATGTATTAAAATGTAAGAGAGAACAGGCATGACTTTAGACGGCACTTAAAGATGGGGGAGATCTAAACACAAAGGGCAGGTTGTTCCATTATCTTGGGCCAGTGACAAAGACAAAGTGCGATCACCCTTCAATTTAAGACACACTCGGGGAATACTTTTTTTTTTTTTTTTTCAATTACACTTTAAAATATGAA
>JAPMNU011394932.1:0-11993 GCA_029874995.1 Alburnus alburnus
AGTCTAAAACAAAACAGTTGCGTCAAGTATAAATGCCTCGTCTGTTTGGGGAGGTGCGCGCGCAGTCAGCTGAGGCTCGCGCCCCAGTGCCAGGCGAAAGTATGAACAAGGTTTAAGTCAGCGGTTGTTTTACAGACATTAATATAAGGCGCCAGATCCATATATAAGGNGCTCCGGATTATAAGGCGCACTGTCGTTTTTTGAAAAAATTAAAGGCTTTTAAGTGCGCCTTATAGTGCGGAAAATACGGTAGATAGAGCTGTTATACAAAGTATACCGTATATGAGATAATATCAGCCTCTGCCATGTGGTTGATGCCCAATGTCGCTAGCTGAGCAGAAATACCATAATAATGTTTCGCTTGGTCCCTTCAAAGTGATGTTGGATTTTCTCCTTAGTGTAAATGTTGAGAGCTCCATCTATCACTGTTTTGCATGTTCGAAGCGTAAATATATAGGCTCTAATCTGTGTGTTTACACGGCTTTTTAAAAATGGCGTGTGCTGGTGTTTCGCGTGTTTTCGACCAATCAGCGTACACTTACGTGCTGCTTTCTCTGAAGTATTCATGATTCGCCTCTCACAACGTAACATGCTCTAAACACACCTCTTAAGCACACAGAATAATGTAAGTGGAATTTAGTTTTGTAATCGCGGCTTTGAACCATTACGAAATCATGGCATCCGTAATAGTAATTGCGATTAGAAATTCGATTAATTGTGCAGCCCTGGATTGATTCTTTTGTAAAATCTTATTTTGTTACTTTTAAGCAGTCATTTACAATTACAACATTTTAAAACCCTTGCATTGGATATTGAATCCAATCTATGAGCAAATAGTTTGTTTGAGTTTGTACTTTTAAATGAATCGGTTGCTTCGGTTCACAAATTCATTAGAGTTGTTCTAAAAATATAAAACTAGATTGAAAATCAAGTCAAATTATCAGTGCTGAAACTAAAACGAATAGTTTCATATGGCTTTAGTGAATTTAACAACGCCATTGACAATTTTCTGGCGATCCATGTTTTCACTTTCATACGGTAGGGGGCGCTATTACGCATCTACTAAAAGAGTACAGAATCTCTGAATCAAAACACAGGCAAAGATGCAGAAACAAGTGATAGAAGCATTGCTTATGTACATGTAAGCTAATGTGATCATCAAACATTAAACGGAACATAAATCAAAACTGCCTTGCGTTACCGAATAAAATGTCAAACCCATGAAGAGGTATAGGACTGTCCAAACTTTGGGGGTGTTGATGAACTCGATCTATTAAATCTATCTTCTAAATCTATCTACTAAATCAACAAAAACATGCTTTTCTCAGCTTTTTGTTTTAAATTTTATTTTTTTTATGAAACTTACCCACATTCAAGTAAAAATAAATAGAAAATAAAAAAATTAGAATGCATGAAGCTAGAATAAATTGTTTTTTTTTTTTTTTAATATAATTTAATTTATATTACATGTTCAGTTCATGATTCATATGCAAGTACGTATGATGACCGTATGCGGTGATGTATCCGTGACCGTAACGACATGGTTACAAAATGTAAAGGCATTGTTACAAAAACTGTAGACATGTTACAAAAGATTCTTATATAAAATGAATGCTGTTCTTTCTATTTATAAAATCTATGCTTTCTATTCATCAAAGAATCCTGAAAAAATGGGTCACTGTTTTTTAATATTAAGCAGCTCAACTGTTTTCAACATTGATAATAATAATAATAAATGTTTCTTGACCATCAAAGCATCATATTAGAATGATTTCTGAAGGATCATGTGACACGAAAGACTGGAGTAATGATGCTGAAAATACAGCTTTGCCATCACAGAAATAAATAACATTTAAAAACAATATTAAAACTTGTAATATTAATATATTTCACACTGTTTTACTGTATTTTTGATCAAGTAAATGCAGCCTTGGTGAGAGTAAAATACTCCTTTCAAAACCAAAATCGAATGACCCCAAGTGTTTGAACTGTGCAGGAAGTTGAAGCTTGACAAAAGATGGATGATAGATGGATAAATAACATCTTTAACATTTATTTTGAAGTAAAATGAAAAAAGTGACATGCTCTTAAAGGGAAAATAGTGATACTTTAAGAAATAGTCCTCTTAAAAGCTTATTCCATAAACTATCACTGTCTCTTTAAGGTAGTGCTGGACTACAGCCAACTCGTCTTGAGCATCTTAGTTAAACATACTAAATTGACTAATTAATATTCAGAAATATCAGCAAACAAATGTTAAAACTATATTGTGCATCCCTAATGTAAAGATTATGCTGACATTATCTAGTTGTCCTCTGTCAGATTCATTGAGATGTTTTTCAGTGCTTGTATGCCGTAATCATCCTAAGCATGTGTGCATCTTGAAAGTCTCCCCAAATGTTTGTTTCCCCATGAGCCTCCTGCTGTACTCACAAACTTCAGATGTTTTCCATTGCCGTTACTTCAAATGAAAAGGGAAGGAAAGTTTATTGAGGGGTTTCAATCTAGAGCCTGCATCAGATTATAGGCAAACCCAGAGCCCTTCACATCCATGGTCACTGCTTTAAACCTACCAGGAGTCCATGCTGAGCTTTTGGAACATTTTCATCTTAAGACCTCTTAATATCCTTAAACTGGATGTCCCAAATAGTCAGTTGAGCTGTTTGAGTAAAATGTTGATGTTCTGGGTTAACGAAGATTGCATGCGTCTATGAAAAGTCTGTGCCGCCAACATTATTTATTTATTTATTTGTTTATTGCCTGCAGCATTTCAAGAAACAAAGACGGCTGATTCCCGAGAAGACAGTATGGAAGTACTTTGTTCAGCTGTGTAGTGCACTGGAGCACATGCACTCCCGCCGCGTCATGCACAGAGGTACACACAAATCCAGTGACATGAACACAAAGAAACAGACTTTTAAGGGCACATATTCTACATTTCTATGACATTTTATTGCATTCTGTACTGTCATAATTTTAAAGACTAAATGAAATATCTCCTACCAAAAAGGCTTTTTAGATAATTTTCTATTATCAAAAGTGTAACCATGTATGAAGCACACAAGTTTGACTAACCAACTTGAACCCACTGCGAAATATGCATAGGAAAATCTTTGAGATCACATGCAAAATTCTTGATTGCGTGGATTCCTATTAAAATTACTGTTTGATTTTTTTTTTGCCCACAAAAATTTGATGTACAATGGTAAATGTGACCCTACCTTTAGAGTTAAATAACTGCTTCTGTACCTTTAAGAACTATCTATGTAAATGAATGCGTTATAATTGGCTGACTGCCACAAACTCACACTGATGTTAATCAGGAAGGACTGATTTGATAAAGTTGCGAAAAACTTGATAGATTTTGATATGTAAATATGTTAATGCTCTTGTGGAGGAGCAAAATTATTTTGACTAGTCGATGGGTTGTGTGAATAACTAGTTGACTTATCAAATTAAAGTCTCTTAATACTCTTGCCTTCCATATTATGACGTATATCCGACTGAAAAAATGTAGGATGGGACTTAATTTTGTCCATCGGGAATTGAGTAGATGGCTGGATGCTATTGCTGTGATCTTGTGAGTGACCGGTTTCATTGTTACTTTAAGGAACTCTCTTTAATTAGACTTATTTTAGGTTAATCTGACCCCTATCGTACAGATTTCTTAAGGTTGAATTCCCATAAGATGCATCCTTGTGTTGCTAGACAGTGTGACACTGTTAAAACTACAGAAAACTACAGAAAATACATGTAAACTACTAATCAAATGTTCAGTTGTAGGATGACTAGTCGAACATAATGATGTATCGCTAATTGGGACATCATTGACACCACACTACATCATCCTCGTGTTTTATTGCATATTATGAAGAAAAAACTTCTCATCTGCTTCTCATCAGCTCTGAGACGAGACTCTAAGGTCTTTGCTATTCACAAGCTTGACCAGACACACTGCCGAGCGCATTGCATCATCCTTTTGCCATTTGAAAACAAGCAAGATGACGCAACTGTCCATAGCGACCTGAGACTGTCTTCCCCAGTTCCCATGTATTTATGCAACACTTGTTGAAGTATTGTAACATACGAGTGTATGTTTTCGATAAAGGTTACAGCAGGCCATGGGTTTACATTCGGATGCTTTCCCTTGTTGATTGTAAACTCCTGCGGTGGGATTTTTCACAGCGCGGGCAGTCAGTTCAGATCTTGTTCTTCTTAAGCACCTGGCCTATATGTATATGTTACTGTTGGAAAAGTTCATGTCCGGAGGTGTCTGACATCAAACACGAGCACATGCTTCCTGCACCGTCATGTCCCGACTGGTCTCTCTGAAAGTCATTTGAGCCAAGGTGATGCGTAATACCTTGCTAATGGTAACCTTTCCGTTAACCTTTCTTAAATGTTTCCTAACATTTACGTAGGCCGTTTTTGTTTGCTTTGTGGATCTGAATGAAATGTTTCTTCTGTCCGACCGGTGTGATTCTGTTTAACATTAACAGGATCAACAGGTTTCCTGCGCAGATTTTTAGCAGAATTTGAATGCTTGTCATTCACAAAGTTTTCATACTTGTAGTTTAGGACTCATAAATAAGGAGTTGGTGGAAAAAGTGCCGTGTTGCCACTGAAAGTTTTATTATTATTGATCATCCATTTTTATGCCTTGAAAACCTTAATGTTTGCTTATCCTGTAATGTTCTACTTTGTCGTTGCACATTGATTTGCTGATTTGAAGAGATGATGTTATCTAGCTGTGAGATTATTGAAACCGTTAGAGTGTAATCCAATTTTATTTATCGGTTTACTTTAAATTTGTATCACTTCTAGCTTGTTGCAAATTCTGGAGACAAAAAAAGTTATGGAATTGAACAAAAAATGGAAGAGAAAAAGAGAAAAATATATATTAGTAATTCGGTAATGTATTTTATAAAAATATTTTAAAAATACAAGTAATTATATAATATATTATTGGTCAACGGACCCAGGGTCATTGTTGTTTTATTATTATTATTATTATTATTATTATTATTATTATTATTATTATATATTATATTTATATAATATAGAAATATAAATTTTTCTTGAAAATATGGAAATACATCGCAAAAATAAGATTTTTTTTTTAAATCCCCCATTTGAGACCATTAAAAATGTGGCAGGTCACATAAGATCAGAGCTACTCACACGACTGGACCAGCAGGAAAACATAATTGAGTCTTGTCATTTGAGCCAAATAGGGGTGTAACGGTACACAAAACTGATGGTTTGGTATGTACCTCGGTTCATTTTAATGGTATTAAATTAACAATTACAATTAACATGATAATAGTTTCTTCCAGTCAGAGTGCAGTGCTGCCAGCTCAATTAACCTTCATTTTACCATATTTATATCTGCCCACCCCTTCAAAAAAAGTGCAGAATTTTTTAAAAAGGCCATGTATTTTAATGATGGTCAGTCACTAAAACTCACATTTACTCCCTCCACAGACATTAAACCCGCTAATGTCTTCATCACAGCCACTGGGGTGGTGAAACTGGGCGATCTGGGCTTGGGACGCTTCTTCAGTTCCAAAACAACCGCAGCTCATTCTCTAGGTAAGTGCTCCTCCCTACAACCACCTTGTCTGTTTCATTATGTCCTTCGTGGAAAATGTAAGGATTGAATGCATCGGAAAGGACCTTTAATTACTCAGTAGGGCCCGGATGTCTTTCATTAGGGCTGGCTGCGAGCAGAAACATGTGTCTTATAAAAAAGTGCCTTTCCGACGGCCCCTGGGGCAAGTTGAGAGCAAAGCGTGCCAGTGGCTGTATCCATTTCATTGAGCAGTTTGGCCTTTCCTGTTGCCTTGACCCCACGTCCGCGCTCCGCACATATGATGTCTGGATGAGTACAGGATCTTCAATCCCTAACGATGCTAGG
Source organism: Alburnus alburnus (assembly GCA_029874995.1). Taxonomy (NCBI): domain Eukaryota; kingdom Metazoa; phylum Chordata; class Actinopteri; order Cypriniformes; family Leuciscidae; genus Alburnus; species Alburnus alburnus. Next base: position 5,918 of record JAPMNU011394932.1, read on the forward strand.
CTAGGGCACCCTATGGTGACACAGCAACTTTTGGCGAAGTTGCCCGAGGAGGTGCAGGTTTAACACGCCGTATATTTGAGATGACCTGTTGTTTAAAATCTCATTTCAAGAGTATACAGATTTGTTAACAGCTTGTCTTCTGCTTTATAGGCAGTGGAACTGCTAAAAAATACTTTTTTTCACCCTCAAGGGTAGTTTTTGCTACATTTTAGTATAAAATATCTTAAATCATTTTTCTCGTCGAATCCACTTTGATTCACTTGGCTTTAGGAGACATTGAGAGTCAATTATTTATTTATTGATTTTAATAACACTGTTAAATAGGGGTGTAACGGTACACAAAACTAATGGTTCGGTACGTACCTCAGTTTTGACGGTTCAGTACAGCAGGGCAGAGAAAACTAAACATAAAATTGCTTTTTTATATTAAACAGTGGTTTACTGAACAAACTCTGTCTTTAAATGAATTCAGTTATAATTAAAAGTTTCTTGTATGCAGTAAAAAACTTAGGGAGCCCTTACTTGCACATTACTATAATATTAAAGGTTAACAACAGGGCCCAAACTATTAGCCTAAATTCAGTTGCTATTTATTTTCATTTTTTATAATAATAAAAAACACTCAAATAATGAATTGTATGCAGACATGTAGACTGCACATAAGGCAGGTTCTGCATTAACTTCTAAATTTAATCATATGTTTTTACTCCAATTTGTTGTTGAAATATAATATACACACTGGCTGTCATTTTCATGACAGATATTTTAAACATACATTAAGTAATCAAGACATCACTAACAGGTTAAGTAAAATATAATTAATACAGGCTAATATAGTGCATATATTTAGTAAAAGAGAAAAAAACAAGCTGTGGATACTGAATGACTTAAGTGGGATATTGTTTACAAGCTGTTTTTCCACCGTTGAAACACTGAGCGATTACATGATACGTTTCAGTAAGTTGTCTGTACTGTATTTTTCAACATATCTTCAGATGTTCATTCTTGTTTATTAGGAAGAGATGATCGCGTTCACTAAACTGAGGTGCCTATACAGTGATCTGTCACACCACACTAAAGAGCGTCAAAATGGTATTTAGTGTTTGAATTTCATGATAAAATGGGCATAATTTGAAAAATTACACTGTTTCTTATATAGAAGGTAACAAAACGTGGAGCTTATTGAGATTATTGGTGGTTAAAGGTGGTGGTTAGGCTACAACGAGACACATAAGACACATAAAAAATTTGCAGGACGAATATGTGTACCGTTACCCTACCGTACCCTAATGACTGTTTAATCAAATTTCAAGGAAGAAAAATTAGTTTTGTGGCATATAAGTGAGGTCAACCTCAACTATGGGCTAGGGATGGGCAGGGCAGGAGGGGGCGGGGCGTGTTCGGTACGCCGCGAGAGTATCGCGATACGTACCGTGGGTTGGTGTATCGCGTTTTTTCGGTTCAGTTTGAATATCGTTACACCCCTACGGTTAAATATAATCTTTAAAAAATGAATAAAAAGTAAATTTATATTTTTTCATACTGTACATTTATAATGCTGTAATGCTTAAATTCATTTGTAACACTTAAACAATTGGTTTTAGTTCTTTTTATTTTATTTTAGACAAAATAATAAAAAAAATAATAAAGAACCCAAACCATATCATAGAGATGCTTTAGCATTATGCTAGTAAGTTTTGGTCGGTCATGTCAAACTCATATTTTATTTATAAAATGTACTTAAAATTAATATTATCATATTTTTTTTTATCTAATTAAGCTTATTGGACTTATTTCTGCATTTACAATTATTAGGCTATTGCTGACAGGTTACAGTAAACAACACAATTAGCACACCAGAATAGATTTAACTATTGTCGTGTATTCACAAACTACGATATGAAACAGAATATAAATGGCATATAAATGCATTATGTATAGGTAAACTATGCATCTGTGTGTAGGAGTATAAAATTATGTTTTATGGCAACGTGATGATGTATGAGAAATAACCTCAAGTTCGCAGCATGTCTTGCATTGCATACTTTCAGAATTCACCTTTACTGAAAACAACTGTGAGTCAGGAAACGCATGCATCTGAAAACCTGAACTCACAGCGCCCTCTACAGGATTCTTCTCTTCCTCATCTCAGAAAGAGCTACAGTCTCGGCGAGGGCTTAATCAGGGCCGTCCTTAATCATGTCTTAATGGCGCCTGCGTCACCTGGGAACCGACCACATCATCCATTCGCACCTGCTCCTGGGGCCGGTGCCACACCATATCATTTACAGACTGCCATGTTAGGGATCCCTAACAAGGCTTTTTTAGGACCCCGACATGATTTATAACCATTAATGCATTGGTGTATCATACCACCGCAGTTGCACTTGTCTTTTGTAGAGTTATCTACCTAGCTACTTCCCTACCTACTTATTTATTTATCCGAGCGCCTGGAATTCTTCTCTCGGGATGTTTTAGTATTGACAGTATGAATGTACAAACGAGCATAAAGACACCCAGGTAGATATAGTGAGTGTGTGTGTGTGTGTGTGTGCGCGAGAAAGAGAGAGACTCCTGCGGTTCTGTCACCTGTCCCGTAGGCTCAGGCTCTCCATACGAAGGCTGAAGGTTGAACCGTAGCAGGGTATGAAATTCATGAGTGTCTACATGGCAGGTTAAATTCACCCATGGGCAAAGAGACCTTCGATCTGTGTGTCCCTCAGGGGCGAGCAGACCAAAGCTTCCCGCTCCCACTCCCGTTCTCTCTCGCTCCTCGCAATATCGCTCCACCTCTCCCCCACTTTCGCTTCTCTCCCTGCATGGGGGCGGTTTAGGGTGGAGGGTGCAGGGTTGCTTCGGTACGGTTTGGGGGTTGACAGTTCAGCCTGTAATGAGACAAACCACCACGGTAGAACTCTGGGATGCACGTTGGATGGAGGTCCGGGAAGTGCCGTTCCACGGCTGTCAATTCTTCTCTTAAGAAGCCGATCCCTAGCCTTTTAATTCCGTCTCCGAGTGGCTCTGCAGCCCACAGATACAAACAAAGCGGAAGACTGAAAGAAAGGAAGATTGCTCATCTTTACTTTTCCTGCCAGAGGCTTCCTAGCCTTTAAATTAAGCAGGGTAATGAGCTGAAAGGGAGGCTTTTAAAGAGGAAATCGGAACAAAAGAAAGTCGGGGAGAGAAATAAGAATATAATGGATAATTAAAATAAGGAAAAGCAAGCTAATCCTGAACCCTCGTATTCTGCAGTTAGCGCAGAGAGCATGTTAATTACATGCTAGCGTCTCATCCGAGGGTTTTGAGGTGATGGGGTGATCTGTTCTGACTCAGAGGTCTGAGGAGTTAACGGGACCGAGCGGATTTTTCTGTTAATCCCTCAATTCGCACCGTTTACACTTCTTTTTTTGTAATTAAGCATGTTTGTGGATTCCTGTGTAATTAGCGTACCGTTGAGACTATGTGGTAATCTCTTCTCTCTATGTTTTGCCGTACAAAAAAGGATCTTGGCTCATTTCTCAAAGAATGCATTGTAATGTCATAATTCATAATAATGGGAATGAATCCCAACGCAACTTACGATTTATTTGCACGACTAAGTAATGCACTCATAATTTGACGCGTTGTCGGAGTAGTTGCTCTGTAGCTTTTGGCTATTATAAAACTATTAGCGCGAAAGATGATCCTTTTCAAGTCTCTAATGATGGATGTCGATGCACTCCTTTGAAACAGCACAAATTTGATGACCATTAATTTTTTTTTTTACTAGTTACGCATGTGATGAAGAGGCCAGTTTCTATGTTGTGTTTCAAGGTTATACTTTTTTTTCACACCTCCAACATTTTTTAAAGTAGTTCAATAGGGGAACATTTTCAAATAGACCAATAGTAAGTTCATTCTCACAAAAAGTGTCAACACAAGTTGATTTTTTTCAAAATATTGGTCTGTTTTTTTTTTTAGAAACCCAAGCAACCCAGTATAGCAACACTGGCTCGACCAATAGCATGCGTTTTGGGGGTGGACCTATCTGTTTGTTTGACCAGTGGCAGATGAGTGGAGTGTTTGGAAACTGGTTTCAAAACATTTGTAATGTCTATTTTTTTGCAATTCTATTTTTCTAAATTCACTTCACAGATATATTTAGGAATACACAACACAATATATTTCTACCATATTGGTTATCGAACAATATTAGAGGTTTGTTGGATTTTTCTTCTTAATTGTACATGCTCATTTTGCCTATTTTTACACTTCGATTAGCTTGTTGGTAACATTTTCTTGGTTAATCCTTTAAATACACAAGTCATCCCTAGGTATAATCGCAAATTTATGACAATTGAAATCAATAATATTGACCAATCAGATCCCACCGATGCCATTTGGAATTTCTCATAGGCCAACTCTCACCATATGTTTGACTTTCCCCTACTTTTATAAAAGAAAATGCTTTTAACGCAGGTCTATTTGACACAGATTGCATCATGGGGCGAAACAGTAGGAGGGAAGGGCCACGTTTTCACTTGTGTTTTTCTCAGCAAGTGTTTCAACCTCTTGCCCCGCTACCCGCCCAAACATTCTGACGTTGTTCGGTGTCGAGACGTTTTGCTTTGGCTCTTGTTCTCGCCACCTGAGACTTCTTAGCGCTTTGTCACATCTGAGCTGTTTGTGCCAAGGCTAAACTTTTGTAAACTGCGAGCATTTGTCAGAATGTTATTTTTTGCTCTATTCTTTTTTTTTCTTATTTACCCCTCCCCCCCTTTCTATCATCAATCTTTCACGGTGGATGGCTGGTTGGCCACAGTCACTGAGCAGTAAAGAGCTTGTCACGGCTTCAGGGAGTACAGCGCAGGGAGTTTGACTGGCCTCTTGGGTCCCGCTCTTCTGCCTGATGGCTATTAGTCACTGCCAATTACCCACAATTCTTTGCAGGGGCACAGACTAAGCGACCTGACGCTCTGCTCAGTCTCACGTCTGTCACGGTGCAATTCGCAATGCCTTCCAACATGTTCGACATCATGGCACGTAATTTGTGTTTACCTCTGGCAGGTTTCCCAAACATTCCCACTGTCTGCCATTGGTTGAGCAAACAGATAGTTCCACCCCCTACTCACTCTATTGGTAATATAAAAAATAAATACACAAATGACCAAGACCAATATTCAAATGGCAAGACCAAACCAGTATGCGTTGGTGGTTAGCCGTCATGCATGAGCCCCGTGTTACAGTGTGAAATCATCAGATAGGACCACGATTTTCCTGTGGCAGAACTGGTAAAACCATCGAAGACGGTTTTGGTGCAGTGGCTGTTTGGGGTTTATCGAATTTCAAAGACAATCCAATGTACTGGAGTGGAGAAAGAAAAAAACACGAGTGAACTGATTAAAGTTTCATTTGGCCGTGTTGAATGGCTTCTGTTGTAAATCATTGAGGTTCTTTTATAATGAGAGGTGAATGAAACATTTTAAATCTGCTCGAATGTAAGCTGAGATTTTCATTCCCCAAAACACACTTGCAATCTGAAAGCAGTCCCCCCAGATCTCTAAACCCCCTACATACGTTCATGAACATTTACAGCACTTGGCTCCATCTGTAAAAGTTGTTCTACTTCTAATATGAACATCAAACTTCTACTGTTCCCAAATTATACAGGTTTTGTTCATGTTAATGTAACCTCATACATTGAATGCTGTTTTATTTCATTGCCATTTAGAACTGTAAGTACTGATTTACTGCTCAAGAATCGTTTCTTACTATTATCAATGTTAAACAAACAGTTGTGCTGCTTAATTTTTTTCATGATTATTTGACAAATAATTGAATGTTCACAAGAACAGCTTTTATTTTTATTTCGTAACATTATAAATGTCTCATTGTCAATTCAAAATTGACCCTCCTATAGTGTACAAACTGTTCAAATTTGTTTTCCTCCACACTGTACACACGCATCGCTGAGTTTGTTGTTAGTAACCTCTCTTTAGTCATCTAAAACTCCTCAGTCTTAACCCTCTGAGGTCTGAGCTGTTTTCTGGGCCCTGGAGGTGTTCTGACATGCTCTGACATTTCTGGTTATTTCTGT
>JAPMNU011394976.1:0-18164 GCA_029874995.1 Alburnus alburnus
ATGGGGAACAGCTGGGTGCAATGAACAGTGATTAGAGCAGACAAGGATTGTGGGGAATGCAGTTCCTAATGTGACAGACACCATGGGGGAAGGAGGACATCTAGTGGTAACCAGGGAACACAAACCAGACACTGTGACAATTACACTAATCTAGAGGTCATGAATGCATGAACTAGATTTGTGCATCAAAAAAAGATAACATGTTCCGTAGCTTAGCGATGTTTCTGAAGTGAAAGAAGGCCGTTTTTGTAACATTTGAAATATGATTATCAAAGACAACTTTCTGTTTAATATAACACCAAGGTCTTTAATTGTAGAGGATGAAGTAGCAGAACATCCTTTTAGATGCAACTTGTATTCTAAGAGAGTCTGTGTACAGGTAATACCTCAGGCTTATCCAAATTTAATAGAAGAAAATTACTGGTCATTCAACATTTGATATCTTTAACAAAATCTGTCAACTTTAGAGATTTCATCTGGTCGTGATATATAACGTCTCGGTTACATGTAACCCTCGTTCCCTGAGGAGGGAACGGAGACGTTACGTCAGTTACTGACGAATGGGGGTTTCGCTTAGAAGCCTATCACCTTTGAGTTCTTACAAAACGTGNGGCTTCTGAGCGAAACCCCCATTCGTCAGTCACTGACATAAGGGCCTAAAACAGACCCTTGAGGCACTCCATGATTTACTGACGTTAACTCAGATAATTCCCCGTTTAAATAAATAAAATGGTAACGGTCAGGTACGATCTAAAGCACGCTAATGCCTGCCTCTGAATACCGGTGTAATTTTGTTATCAATCTAAGAGTATGTCATGATCTAAATATAGTGCATGTCAAACACTGCACTAAGATCAAAGTAAAACTAGTATTTAGATGCAACCTTGGTCAGTAGCTAGAAGTAAGCCATTTGTAGTTTTAATGAGCGCAGTTTCTGTGCTTTGATGGGGCCTGAATCCTGACTGAAAGTCTTCATAGATATATAACGTATATATGTTTTCTTGGTTGTGTGAATGTTAAGGGAACATTCCATTTAATAATTTTGCAAATATTATGTGAATATTTCTTTTGAATGTTTTCTGAACATTCTGAATCAAGCAGCAACATTTAAAATATAGACGATTGTCCAACTAAAAAATTTCAGATACGTGCCATGAACGATGTCTAAATAATGTTGTTAATGTTTTGAGAACAATTTTAAAAAACAGATAACTTTGTACTAATGTTCTATTAACACTGTTCAAAACTTTCAGAGAACCTTGCCAGAATGTTCTGAGAACGTTCCGTTTGCTGGGATCTTGAATAGTTGTTTTAGATGTCTACATTATGTAGAACATATGTGCCCAAACTTATCATAGTTAATCATTCACTAGAACTAGGCAAATGTAAGACTTACACATGAACGGCTTAACCATTTAAAGATTAAATGCGTGAATACAAGTAATAGAGTAACAGAAAGCCACCTAGTTATGAAACGTTTACTAGGGTTGTTTCAGTTTGCATTTTACTGTGATTGTGACACGTGTGAATTTACCATCATCACAACCTGTGCCCTTTTCACCACGGTCAATAAAACAATTATGGATGATTTCACAGGTTGATTTGGTTAAAGTTTGATGGTCATTGAGAGCCAGAGGTTCACAGCATTGGCTCCGTCAGCCTGTGGAAAGGAGGCTCATTCTATAGGAGACTCTACAAGAGGCCTGTGAAGTCTACAGGTAGGTGATACTCCATATACTCAAACCGCAATGTACATTAAACTCATCAGTTATGAACTTAATCATCATGAGAGCTTCAACTATTTTCTCACGCAAAGCATTTTTGTATACAAAATGCCGCATCCTAATGTTGTTGTGTCTTTTATTGTCTTCCTGTTTTACTGTCTGACACACACTGAACTGAATTTTTACTCTTTTGCTGCGATTTGTAGGAGGAAATAACACAATCTCTTGCTCTTTTCTCTGTGTGTGAGAAAATTCTAGTCTCTTGTGTGGTGGGTTTAATTTTGTTGGCTGCAGGCACTGCAGGTTTCTCAGAGATGTGCTGCAGTTCGTTCCCACACACAGCACAGCCTGACAGGATTTAATGTGGACAGTAGCAGGGCTTTGAAACTATGAAAAGACGCTTTTCTGAGGAGGATTTCACTTTTTTATAAATGCATGAAAATTTGCTGCCTTTGGCAGGGATACATAAAGCTACATTAAGCAACATAAAATGTAGAATACGAAAGAACCAGGATGCATTTTGTCATTCTTTATAGTACTATGTTTTATCTCAAATAATACAGAATCAAGGGCTGATTTACACTGCGAGCCAACAGAGAACAATTTATTGCATGCTTTTTGAATACATAATTGCTGCCTTGACTGTATTTAGCAAGAAAGCAGAAAATGTTGTAAGCGCATTCAATTTCCAGCTGTTAGTTTTCTTATTAACCTCATATATGCATTCTGTATTACAACAATGACTGTATTAATGCTTTATGAATTAAGATGTGTTACATAATGGAGACAGTTAACTTGCATTACACAATCATTGATTGTAAAAGTTAATATAGTCATGGTGAGAATGCACATGCCCCAAATAGCTTATCTCTTCTCTGGAGCGGCTAGTACATAGTTTGCTTCAATTAGCAGTTAAAATGAATCTAAACGGTTTAAATTCAGGTTCACTTGATGATGTTTGTCAAATCCATAGTTTCAGAACTCTTGAAGGATATGAATGCTTGCAGATACGGTTGCATAGAAACATAAACAAGCTTATACACCAGCAACAGAGAGTTAGACACTTGTTGTTGCATGTTGCAGGAAAATGGTGCAGAAGTCTATTGTGGTGGGCCTGGCATTGCTGCTGCTGGCTGCAGTCGGCACGTTTTTGGCCGTTTTCTTTTCCGTTCAGGGCAAGAAGGCCTCTCCTGAACCTGGAAATGGTTACTTCAAGGCAGCAGTGGCAGCAGATGCTGGGACATGCTCCGAGATCGGCAGGTTTGAGCTCTCTTCTCCTTACATGCATATTCACTTTTTGCCATCTTGAAGCTGAAATAAAATTAGTTCATTAAAATATCATATTATAGTATTATTGTAAATAAATAACAAAGATGTTAGGAACGCCATTTGAGGAGCACATGTAAAAAATGTTTGGTTTGTTAACCTAAAAATGTACTTACAAAAGAGATTTTATTTAATAGCTGAATCATCCTCACTACACCAAGTAAAGTTGGCATGAAACAGAAGTTGCAATAGTTTTTACTTCCCTGTTGTGATGCATATTTGAGTGAAACGACTTTTCGAACAAGAAAAAATTGAGGGACTTGATTTTGTCCATTGGGAATTGATTGGATCATTGGATGGTTGTGGTTTGCTATTGGTCGAACTCATGTGAGTGACAGGTTGCCCCGCCCTCGAGTCAGTAATCAGATGCAGAAAAAGTGCAGAAAAAGAATTTTCATGGACAACTGCTACATCATTTCTGACAAAACTTTTATATTTTGTAACGTATTTGATATTGTGTAGTGCCACATTATATTTTGTCCAGTAGCCTAAAATGGTGGTAACGTCTATACTGATTGGTTTTATTCAAGTCACACATTTTATTCAGTGGAACCAAATCAACCTTACTACATTGTGCTTCATTCTAAAAAATAAAAATAAAAATGGTGTTGCGCTCTGATATTTAAAACGATCATACCCAGGTTTGCATGCCAAATGCCCTGTCTTTGTGCTCTCCTTGCAGGGACATCCTGAAGAGAGGCGGTTCCGCTGTAGATTCTGCCATCGCTTCTCTGCTGTGCGTGGGATTGATGAATGCCCACAGCATGGGCATCGGCGGAGGGCTCTTCTTCACTATTTATGATGCCAAAACAGGTATGCAGTCACCATCACATGTCTGATTCAACCTGACACAGCAGTCTGCAGTGAACTGTGTGTATATGAAGAATTTATGTAGCTTTTTTCTATAAAGATCACTTTATTACTTATACATACATTGCCCGGCCAAAGAAAAGTCAGAATCATTTAGCATGAAGAATCAGGAAGAATTGAGTCCAGACCTTACATCACAACATTTATTTCCATCAAGAGGTGCATACATTTTTGGTCAAGATCTTGTACTGACAATGCAAGAGTCCAGCACTCTGTAAAGTCTCCTCCAGCACATCCCCAAGACTTTCAATTAAGTTAACTCAGAGGTGTCAATTTATGTGTGAAAATGATTCTTCATGCTCCTCACAACCATTATTTCACAATCTGAGCCTGATGAAATTTTGACATTGTGATTGTCATCCTGGAATATGGCCATGATGTGTCTTCCTACATTGTTTAAGAAATGAAAAGCTACACACTCCATCAATTAGGATTAGAAGAATTTGCCAAACATATAACATGATAGAAACATAATAATCACTGCAATATGCATTTGCATATTTAAATTCAAACAGCGACTTTTTTTTAGCAGTATATAATTGATAGGCAGTATTTAAGTGATTTATTTTTGCAGGAAAAGTTGAAACCATCGATGCACGTGAGACGGCCCCAGCAAACGCAACCAGAGACATGTTTGGAAATAGCACAGAACTTTCCCAGAAAGGTATCCATTAACTACATTACATAAACTACGGGAAATCATTGGTGAAACAGGATTTACACAATGGGCGGCCTTGTGATACAGTGCCAGCATGGAGAGATAAACATAAAAAACTATCAACACAGTTTCAACAATCAATAACTCTGGCTCAGCATATGTTTAATGTAGGACTTTTCGAAGAAAGCCATAAAACTGTCTCTGTGTGCACATGGACATATGTCACAACAACGTAGGCCCCGTTTACACCTGGTATTAAGATGCGTTTTGGTCGATCGGATCACAAGTAGACGAGGAAGACACATTCCCATTTAATCCCTCTCTTTTGTCCACTTTCAACCACTTCTGTCCTGATTTGTTTGAGGGGAGGGTCTATGGGCAGAGACGATGGAAAACTTACAGAGAGCATCAGCTTTCTTTTCTGCTCTGACAGCCGCAAGACCAGTCAAACGCTGTGAGTCTGTGTTAAATCAGGAATGGTGAGAGAATATTGTGCTTGGTACGTTTTTCCTCTTCAAACCAAACTTGGGTCTCCAGCCGACAAGGTTTAAATCCCGTCTAGCTAGTGCACTTCCCATAATGTTTACGCATTAGGTCAGTAGGCGGAGAGTTGTTTGTGGCTTTTCGAACACATTCGACCACATGAGCTTTTACACTATTAAACAATCCGGTCTAATGTGTTTTCGTCTACCTCTGGAAGTGGTCGAAAGTGGACAAACTCAAAACGTATTAGACCCCGTTTACACCTGTTTTTAGCGTCGCCCACTTGTGATCCGGTCGACCAAAACGCATCTTAATACCAGGTGTAAATAGGGCTGTCATCAAGTGCAATTAGTTTTTATATCTCAGCTTGAATTTTTCTTACTTTCAAATAAGTACATTGACTGTCTTTTTAGATACTAGGACATGGAATCATGCATGTAAAATTTCATCCACAGGCGGTTTGTCCATCGCTGTTCCTGGAGAGATTCGGGGGTATGAGATGGCCTATAAACGACATGGCAAGCTTCCGTGGAGAGAGCTGTTTTTACCAAGCATAAAACTGGCCCGGGACGGCTTTCCTGTTGGCAGCGCATTGGCCAGTGCCATTAGATCAAACAGAAACATCATTACGAATGATAAGATGTTATGGTGAGCACACCATATTTTCAACCAAGATATTTAACATTCAAAAAATCTATGCACTATAATTCTTCTTTTTATATAATGTAATGTGTGTGATAGTTTTATCCACTACCTTTACACATTAACATTTTCTGCTGATTGTTTGGTTTCTTAGTTCTGTGTTCTGCGATTCCACTGGAAACACCCTGAAGGAAAATGACACCATAACCTTTACAAAGCTGGCAGACACTTACGAGGTGATAGCAGAGAATGGGCCTGATGCGTTCTACAGCGGACCGCTCGCTGAGAACCTTGTGAGGGACATCCAAGCTGCAGGTTTTTTTATTCGCACATGTCTATCCATTATTTGGTATCAACAGCTCATAAAATAATCACCACCAGTGTTGGGGAAAGTTACTTTTAAAAGTGATGCATTACAAAATTACATTACCCCCTTAAAAAAGCAACTAATTGCTTACTTACTTTTTATAGAAAGAAATGCATTATGTAACTTTTGCATTATTGATTCTCACATGGGCCGGGCTTGCTTGTTTGTTTTTAATAAATACTTTTGGCAAATGTAAAGGCTCTTTCACACCAATTGGTAGGTTTAATTGGATCATCGAAGGTCAGCAGCAAAGTCATTGGTTAGTAAAGTGAGATTAAATACATAAAATATATTTGCATTATTTAACATATTTAATTATTGCAGGTTTGCGTAAAATTCTGAGTAAGTTTTTTACTGTTTTTTATGCACACACTGCATAAAAAAAATTAAATGCCAATTTAAAATATGAAGAGTTCAGATGCAAAAGCCTCTAAGTGCCATCTGAAATTCTCTTCTAGGTTGATAATTTTTATAAAGCTTGTATATTTAAGTTCAGTAATTTCACTTAAATGACAATTAATAGGTAATTTGCATTGCCATTTAAGTGAAATTATTGAACTTAAATATACAAGCTTGATAAAAATGATCATTCTAGAAGAAAATTTCAGATGGCACAGAGGCTTTTGCATCTGAACTCTTCATATATTTACTAGATTTTCACTAGATTTCTGAAGGATCGTGTGACACTGATAGCTGGAGAGATGATGTCAAAAATGTAGCTTTGTATCACAGGAATAAATTACATTTGAAATATATAAAAAAATTAAATTGCAATAATATTTCGCAACATTACTGTTTTACAGTATTTTTTATCAAATAAATACTCACTTTATACTTGGTGAGTATAAAGGCCTGTTCACACCAACAATGATAACATGACGAATGACGCTTGTGCTTGTCTGCTGCTTTAACTGCTCATTACAGCAGGATGGATTCTGATTGGCTGTCAGTGTTGTTGTCATTCATCAGCTGGATAATATCGTTCTGAAAGTGATTCGAACAAGCCTAGGCCTATATTGTTTCTCTGTACCGTGGACTCTGCTATTATTTTACATTAAGAACGATTTTTATATATCTTTATCATTTATAGTTGTCGTCCTTGGTGTAAACGGGCCTTAATACTTCTTCCAAAAACATAATTATTGTAAACTTTTGAGTAATCAAACGCTGCATAAATGGGTCTGTATAAATGAAAATACTACATATGGAGAAAAACTGTAATAGATCTCACTTTTGTTTTGTTTTGTATTTGTGTGCATGACTCATCTATATTATGTACATCAGTTTATGGAAAAACTACTTGTGGTGAACTTTGATTCATCATGAGGTTTACTCTTTACCCCCTATGTATTTTATGGTGGATGTCAGTATATGTAAAACGTACAAAACAGATTTAAATAGTAGCATTTCCTTTCTAATTCAGCAGAAAAGGGCTGTTGGATTTACTGGTCTAAAATGTATTTTGTTTTAATTATAGTTTTAAATTGTAAAATTTACAGGTTGTTCTGTAAATATTATTACTGTATTTTTTACCGAATTATTCTGGCAACCACAGGTTGCTTGGTTAAACTTGGTAAACACTTTAAGCACTTTAAACTTTCATGTCATATCAGATGTGCTTGACTGCCCATATGAATGTTTTAAAGACGCTAAGTCGTGCAGTTTCTAAGCTTCTGTTGTGGCTGAGATGTTGTGGTTCATTGATTTCCAAATATGTTACATCCCACTAATTCCTTCTGCCAATAGTCCACCCAGGCAGAGGTGTTGAAGGATGGCACACAATTGGTTATTAATGACTAAATCGATAACTCAGTAGGTTTGATCTCATTAAGTTGCTTAGAATCATGTGTCATACGAGCATCTGTGTGTGTTGCAGAGGGGATTATAACTCTGGAGGACTTGAGAGATTACAAGCCCTTGCTGGATGAAAACCCCCCCAGCGCTACCGTGGGTCAATTCACAATGGTGGCACCAAACGCGCCTGCCAGCGGCCCAGTCCTCACATTGATACTCAACATCCTGAGCGGTAGGTTTAGAGTTGAACCACTGGACACTATTGTTTTGCATTGTTGTTTTAACATTTCATATATAGACTACAATTTAAATAACATAGCCTAAACTAGGGTGTTTTTCCTGTTGCATTTAACATAAATTTGTTCCGGTATGGTGGATTTTACTCTAGTATTCATGATTTCTTTGTGCAATATAAATATCCGTCAGTTTTGAAAGAGTATATTATTTTATTTACTAAAGTATGACAAACATTAAAGAAGAAGATTTTGTTCTTAGGGCTCCAGATTACAACTGAAATGGTCATAAATGTGGCATAAAATAAACATATGTAATAAACAATATATAACATAACATACACTTGCGCACTCTCAAACAAGATTATATGTAATGAAACCTTGTTGGGACGCATACAAAGCTTATAACTGGATTTTAAATGATCGTACTGTATATGTTTATTATGTTGTTATATATATTGTTTATCATATATTTATTTTATGTCGCATTTACGACCATTTCAGTCATAGCCTGGAGCCCTGAGATGAACTAAATCTTCTTGTTAAATATTTGTCATACTTTACCATAAATATATTTCCTGTAATTTTTACAGTAGGTTTATTAAAATATTCGTCTATCCCAGATTAATGTGCAGATTATATATGAGCCATTTGTAATTTGTAGCGCCATTAAAACATAATAACCAAACCTATCTCACAACCAGTGTAATTTTAGTATTGAGATATTATAGGTTTTATAAATATTTTAAATCAGATTTTATATTTTGTTTTTGTCATTTTTAATAGTTTATTTTTAAATATGTCTATAAATTTTTTTATACATTTTTATTTTAGTTTTACTTATTTTAGTACATGAAGTTAAATGAATTAAAATACAAAATGTTGCATTGGCAGCTAGCCAAAAATAAAACTAATACAATTTTTATATTTTTTATTTTAATTCAGTTCACGTTTATAGTCTCTTGTATAGTCTCTCATTAATGTAAGATAACAGTGGCTAATGTTTATTTATTCAGAAATACCACAGCAATTTAGTTCGACCTTACCCGTCTGTTCTGCACATTTCACACTGCACGATTTTTCAAAGTAGTCGGGTCATTGTTCTTTTCACACTGCTTCTATCTGGGGTAACGTTCAGTTGCTGATGTGTTCACACTGCACGATGGATCGGCGACAGGAGGTTTCATACTGCATGACTTTACAAAAGAAAGAATCGCCGACAACTTCTGTCTGGTCCGCAAACTCTCACAACCAAACACACGAGAGAAGTGATAAGGAAATAACGCAAGATCGCGCGTGCGTGACCGGAGTTCTTCGTCGTGAGACTTCTCTGCAAAGAGAGTTGGGGGTAAATAAATCATTTTGCAATGTGCTGCTGTTGCTGCTGGTCAAGCAAATGTTTGCGCTTTGTTTCTGTTTGATATAATTGTAAATTAAAATACTGATCCTGAACTCCTCCCCGAACATCCCGCTGCCCTGTATCTTGCTCTCTCATTGGCTGTAGGGCATCGCCGATGTTGTTTCAGTCAGAACACATTTCACACAGCAGGATTTTGAATCGCTGCCAAATATCTCATGGGCATCGGCGACTCATCTGCGATTCTCTCAGATCGCGTCTTGTCGCTCACGTGAACGAGTCATTTGCCTATGATTTCGGCATTTGTCGCCGATCAGGTTCAGGTTCAGGTTCCTTTATTTGTACCCGTTGGTAGATTTGTTTTGCAGTGTCAGAGTTATCCACACATTTATAAGACAAACACAATAAACATTAGACAATATTACATTAGACAAAATGTCATATGTGCATTTTGTTCCTCTGATTAATGGCTGCTGGGACAAAGCTATTTTTATAGCGCTTTGGGACTTATACTTCGTCTAGAAGGAAGAAGCTGAAATTCACTGTGCAGAGGTTGGGCCTCATCATTTAAAATTGAGCCACTTATCCGCTGTAACTGTCTGATATACAGGGACACTGGACTGAACTGTGACACACCTATCAGCTTACTAGACCATTTTACAATTTGATTTAGGGAGTTTCTCGTCTGTAAAGATAGATTCCCAAACCATGCCACCAAAGAGAAAGCTAAAATTGATTTGAAAGTAAGTATGGTTTTATCAATGTTAAAATAAGACAGTTTCCTCAAACAAAACAGGTGCTGGTGCCCCTTTTTGCATATATACAGCTTCACAATTTGCCTCAAAGTTGAATTTTGAGTCGATAATTGTCCCAAGATATTTGTAGGATTGTCTGACCTTCCTTTAATGATGTGACTTCATGCATGTGGGCATGTCTTCTAAAATCAATTATCATATCTTTTGTCTTAGATATGTTTAATTGAAGGTAGGACTCCTCACACCACTTGACAAAGTCATCGATGACTGGTCCGTGACAGGTCTCATTGTCCTGAAGCCTACTAACAATAAGCGATCTCCCAAATCCTCATTGAGCGAAAATCGGGCCGGTAGTTTCAGTTTTATTTTTTGTTAACTATAATAACCCTGCTCAAAACTGCAACTTTATATGTCACAGTGTGACTTCATATCTCACAATGTGAACTATTTTTAATCTGAGGCAGAAACAAGTTTCCATGATATAACCAACGTTGACCAGCATGAGAATTCACACTGGTCTTTTTAGCAGCAAGAGGAAACATCCAGTTGCTCATTACAGGATGACCATTAGTCAATCTTTAATGTTCTTAATCATTTCCTCATGTGGAACGGTGTCAGGGGAGGATGAGACTTCAGAACTTTCCAACTTTTTTTTTTTGCTATGAGCTATTAAAATCCCTCCACCCTTCACTCGCCATGCCTGTCCTCCTGTCTCCCACACCAACACTAACGTGGGCTGTTTGCCACTAATTGGACACAAACCAAGCATGGAAAAATCCATGCAGTCAGCGTGTTCCGACCCTTTCCTTGGGGTTCCACCAGCAGGGGATACTCTGAAGGAGCCTGTCATCTGAGATTCATCAGCTTTGCTTTCTTGCGGCGAGCTGGACGTTCTCCACGGCTCTGTGTCTTGGTCTTTTTTAAAACACCCACTCTGTAGCTTTACTGATGAGATACTTAGTCATTAAGTTGCTGCCAGACAGGGCACGGCCGTCGATAAACACTGTTAGCACTTGTTTTTGTTTTTTTCACAATGTAGCTTGATTTATTCAGAAGTTATGAGACATCTTCGACTCCGAAACTCTCATAATTGTTCAATTATTTCAAACAGACATGTCTGGCATAAATGGGCGAGACAATTTGAGATGTTTTCAGACAGTAAAACTGGGTCAGTTGTCCAACATTAAAATCATAGTTGACCTAAAAATGAAAATCACATCATCATTTACTCGCATGTCATTTCCAAACCCATTTTACTTACTTTCTTCTGTGGAACATGCAAAGAGATGTTTTGAAGAAAATTATGCAGAATATGTTATGCAGCTGTCTTTAGTGTGTAATGCTGCTGTTTGAGCATGAAAAACGTCTGGAAAGTTACAGCACAAAGTCACTCCAAAGGGAGTTATTCTCTATATCAGTGCGTATTGATTCTGAACTCCCTGAAACTCCTCGATTGTAGTCTTCAGTTTTCTTATGGGAATGAACACATCACAATATCCCTCATTTAAATAATTGCTGCCCAAAACATGCGCTAAAAAAGGGACAAGGCCTGGTTGAGTTGCGTTAGAAGTGTGTTGAAACTCGCGGTTATGGTAAGGGCTGTAAAATTTCCGAAACACACTCGAATCGGTTGACCAATCACAACACACTGGTCCAGCCGACCAATCAGAGCACACTGCGCTTTTCAGAAGGAGGGGCTTCATAGAGTCCGGAACTAAACGGAGCGTTACTGACAGACTGGGAAGAGAGGTGCTGCAACAATGTCAAATATTTAAAAAATAATGTGTTTTTTTCAAGTACCCCAAAAACAAAACCAAGATTTTGAAAAAAGGCATAATAGGTCCCCTTTAAGAACTGAAAATTTCCCATCTTATTTGTGCTTCTGCATATTCATAAAATCATATTTGATAAGACGAATTTGAGAAACATACGTCATGCTTCTGAAGACTTTTTTCTATGGCAGCCATCTTGATGATTGGCAGTTCTATCCATTCATATGACGACAGTTAACATGGTTGAGTGATCGAAGTAGTGAATCTAACTGAGCTCCTGTTCTCTTTCCTCAGGTTACAACTTTAGTCCAGACAGTGTCTCCACCACTGAAAATAAAATCCTCACCTATCATCGCATAGTCGAGGCGCACCGGTTTGCGTATGCAAAAAGGAGCATCTTGGGGGATCCACAATTTCTCAACATCTCTGATGTAAGTTGTGAACAAAGAAAGGGTTGCTTTTTTCATTTTAATTTAGTTACAACTATTCCTTTAAGTGACTTTTTATCAGTAGACTATTGCTAAACCACAACCAAAAAGTATTATTTATATGTAAAAATGCTCTTCAGCAGTTGACACAGATGGCGTTGGCATATGTTAGCCTCTCTCGATCAGTTGTGATCAAAGCCTTTATTGAATCCGACATGCAGCATCTCACACTAATCACAGAGCATGAAAATAGTGCGCTGTTGAACGGCTCATTGTGCGTTCGCTCTTTTGATCAGCTGTTCTTTCAAGCCTCCAGCAGGGCCCCAGTAATGATCTGTGATCCTCTCTCTCTCTGGCAGTTCATCCAGAACATTACCTCCAAAGGCTATGCTGACATGATACTCCAGAAGATCACAGATAATACGACTCAGCAAGAGAGCTACTATGAACCCGAGTTCTATCTTCCCAACAATCACGGCACGTCGCACGTGTCAGTGGTGGCAGAAGACGGCAGTGCAGTCTCCGCCACCAGCACCATCAACGTATAGTGAGCATTTGCCTTTTTTCTTTGCTTATGTTTCTCCAGCATATAGGCATCAAAAATCTGACATTACTCAGTCACAGATTTTACAATTTCAGGGGGAATTAGCCTATGATTTGGCTTACATAAAGTGCCCCTATTATGCTAGGTTGTGCCACACCACTTCACAAGAGGGGGTGCGACTTTCCAGGTTACTCAGGAAGCTCCTATTTTAGGTTCCTAATTTGTTTTTTAGGATCTCTCCTACAATAGGTTGACATGCATCCTAGTTCAAAAAACACTTCAACCTCTCTAAACTCTGATTGGTCATATGGCGCAGTCTCTACTCTGCTCTGATTGGTCAGATGCAGTCTGTTGTGATTGGCCTACTCTGCTCTGATTGGTCAGATGCAATCTGTTGTGATTGGCCTACTCTGCTCTGATTGGTCAGATGCAGACTGTTGTGATTGGCCTACTCTGCTCTGATTGGTCAGATGCAGTCTGTTGGGATTGGTGCCCCCCTCCCCCCCCAAAAAAACAGAGATAGAAGGTTATTTTAACCAAAAAATAAATAAATACAAATTTAACACAAAAAATAAATACACACCATTTTTTTATATTTGTAAATGGCATCATGTTATTACTCTTTTCCCAGTTTTGGCTCCAAGTTAATGTCAAATTCCACAGGAATTTTACTTAACAATGAGATGGATGACTTCAGTTCTCCCTTGATCACCAACAACTTTGGAGTTCCTCCGTCTCCCAACAACTTCATTGTCCCACGTGAGAAAATTTGATCACAGCCTTTGGCAATAGCATGTACTCATACTGTTTTTTTTTTTTTTTTTTTTTGTTTTTTTTGCATTATGTATATTCTATAAGCCAAGAGTGCCATGCTTTACTTACAGTGATTTTAGGATTACTCCACTTTGCATTGCACTTTACAGTCTTATCATTATTACTTGTAGTAAAATCACTGTAACATGTGGCTTATAGCTTCTATAAAAACAACATGATAAAAGACAGTTAGTTAGAGTAAAAATCGTTATATGTGTTTTATCTCACCTTTGGCTAATATTATTTAAAACTACTATTCTAAAAGGACTTTAAAATTAATACTTAAATATTTGAATAGCATTAAATACAATAAATATTTCAAATTTATATAATTTAATATAAATATAATAATAATTAAAACAATAATAATTTAGATCTTTTGAATAAGTCACAATTCACAAATGTGATTGAATTATTCATTCAAGTTTAAAAGATCAAAATTGGATTAAAAAATGCTAAATTAATACTCAACACAATATTGTTTGAATAAAAATAAATATTCATTATATAATCAGTATTTTTAATGTATATAATTGAGTGTATAAAAATAAATATAACAAAAACACCAATAATAATTTTGATCTATTGAACTTGTTTGATTAAGTCAAGAATGAGATGTTAAACTATAGTAATAATATTTCAACAACTCATTCTTTACAAGTTCAAAAGATAAAAATTTTATTAAAAATGCAAAATACAAAATGAATATTTAAAAAAAAAAATTGACATCAATAATATCAAATCGTAATAAATATCATTATTTCAAATCAAATATATACATATAAATAGCAAATATAATAATGATTATAAAAAATAATTACAAATAATAGAATAACAGTTATTATTTTAACATCTTATTCTTGACTTATTCAAAATATCAACATTTTACAGTTCCATTTTGCTGTTTCAAACACAGCCACAAACTTTTGTGAAACTTTGAAGATTTTGTTTTAATTGTTTGGTAACCCTGTTCTCATCTTTGCTCAGATAAAAGGCCCATGTCTTCTATGTGTCCCGCTATCCTGCTAGACAAAAACAACAAGGTTAAAATGGTAGTAGGAGGCTCTGGAGGAACGAAGATCACCACAGCAGTGGCCCAGGTGCAGTTTTATTTTATTGTAGTCCACATAGTTGTGCTGGATATAGTTCAAACCTTATCACTTCATGCATAACTGACCTCTGCGCAGGTGATCCTAAATGCACTGTTCTTCGAATACGACCTGAAGAAAGCAATAGAAGACCCGAGAATTCATAATCAACTCAGTCCAAACACCACGCAGGGAGAGCCTGACTTTGACAAGGTGAGTGAAGGAATGTATACAGGTGTCATTTTATGATAAGATTACTAATCAGATTCCAAAAATGAAGTACTTGTAATTATATTATATTATATTTTCCTTAGAATCAGAATATTGTTACTTTTGTATTGATTGTGTAATTTACATTGTAAATTCAATTTGTTGATTTTCCCTCATTTGTTTTTTCTCTTTTAAATTTTACTTTATAAAAAAAAGACTACAACATATACAGTATATACGGTTGGGAAATCTTTCAGATTTGTGGAATTGCACACTTTTAAGGAGACATATGGCAAAAACATTACTGTGCAATATAAACTCTACATTTCCAATTGACGTCAAATAATTACATAAAAATCATTATAATTAGAATATATTTAATAGCAATTTAACCAGGTATTACTATGTGTTTGGAAGGCTTTTTAAAATGTACAAATTCACATAATTTAATATTCACAATGTAATCCACACATATATGCAATACTGGCTGCATCAGCATAAAGTTAGCTTTAGTTTTGTGAACGGGTTGTGTACTGTATACTCACAGATGCACTTTTTAGACTTGAAATTCAGAAATATAACTGGTCTAATCTGTTACCACTCATGGATGGCATTTGTAATGCCAAAATTACCTGTTCATAAGTATAGAAACTGTCCAATAATGCAAACATATTTGAGTCCATGACTGATGAAAGTCCTACCTAGACCGTCACCCACATCCACATGTCCATATTTAATATTTTTATGGCTAAATTAATTATAAGTTTTTCATCCGCTCTATCATAAACTCCAGTTTGAGAAACCCTGACGTAATGTAATATTTAATGCACTTCATGTTGTTGATAACAAAGAAAGATCCAATGTGATAAACAAGTTGTGTCAAAAGTAATCTAAAAGTAATCCGATTGGACTACTAAAATGTGTAGTCTAATAAATTACTTTAATTTTAATAATGTTTTTGTAATCAGTAACGGACTACAATTCATTAGTAATCAACCTCGCGCTGACTGTAAGTGTGTTTTTGAGTATATGGTCACATTACCCCAAAATGAAATGATTGTAACAGCAATTTCTTTCAATGCTGGATTGAATAGTCAACATTTGAAGTGGATCAAAACCTTTCATCAAAGTTATACATGAATTTTGACCAATACCCGCTCTTGTCTTAGGACAACTTTGATGAACTTCTTTCATCCACTTCTAAATGTTGACTACTATATATCCCGTATATTTTCTTGATATTTTATTTGGTTGTTCTGAATAGTTTTGGCTAAGCAAATCCCACTCAACCCACAGGCCGTTTTGGAGGGTCTCGCCCAGAAGAACCATGTTATCGAGGTGTTGAAGTCCACAGGCGCAGTGGTTCAAGCCGTGGTGCGGGACAGTGCTGGCCTCAGCGCTGAGTCAGACCCCCGTAAGGGAGGATACGCAGCTGGGTACTGACCTCCGACTCAGCGATCCAAGTCTCCAGGCCAGCTGGAGGCAATCGAGATGCTACTTCAAGACCCCAAGGACACTTTCCCCAATGCTGCTCTCAAACAACCAAGTGCCTCCATCAGAGATCCCACAGGCAAATCAGAAGTGCTGTCAATGTTGATCTCTTCACACTCCACATTCAGTGAATGAGTTAAACACATTCAAAAACACACACACACACACACACATTGAGAACACACCATCTTTCTGTGGCTGTTTCTTCTGATGACATCCACACAATCTGTACCATCTGTACTGCTCATCGTATTTATTTCCGCAAATAAACGTGATGTGATGGCGATTTTGAACTCTGTTACGTGTCTTCTGTCTGTTCTGAGATTTACATCCAGGCGCGAGAAATTTTTTGCAAGACTTAGAGGGAGTGTCTCAGGGGAGGAAGTTTTAATCAAGCTTCTAATATGAGAGCTGAAGCATGAACAAGAGTTGAAATGCTCGTTTTAATGTCCCACGAGTATGTGGTCCTGCCCACAGGCACCGGCCCAACATCAAGCAGCATCATTAATCCTGAAGTTGTGGGGGACAGAGAAAAATCACATAAACAGCCCTTAATTATACTTTCAAACTTTGGCTGAACTATAAGAAAAGACTGTCGCACTCTTTAATCTACCAAATTGTACGTCATTTTTGCCACGCTTTAATATTTCGAAAAGGCCGATTAAATACAGCTGCAGGGCTGAGAGATGCACATGAGAAACATTTTTAATCTGACAATTTTCTAAATGGCAGATCAAAATTTCATGTCAAAGCAAATTTATCCAGATCTAAAAATGCAATTATTTGGCAAATGATTTTACATGAATTATAAATTGCCATTTTTTGTCCTAAAATGTTATCTGTGGGGTAAAAAGTGTCTGAATTAAAAATGGTCTCCAAATGCATGGAGTGTATTTAATTATATATATTATAGAAATGCTGTTTTTATTACAAATACAAATGCAGTTGTTAAATTGTTTTACTAAATTAAAATATTCTGAATATAAATGCTTTTTATGGCTGGTTTGTGAAAATGTGAATGATGTGCAGCACATTGAATGGTTTGGAGTAATTTAGGGTCCTTTGCACCATGACCTCGAGCCAAACACCCCCCAGAAGCTTTTTCTCCCTTGGTCGAACATTATTAAAGTTAGAGCTTATTTCGAGATATCAGCCGGATGGCTTAGTGCAGGCGCTAATGGATCCAAGTTTGTATCTCATAAATTATCCCACTAATAATGCCCAGAATGGTACCAAACCTAGTAGTAGCACAAATAGGTTCTGTACTCATAAAACGAGGCATTGGAAAGTTTGTAAGTACATCAGGAATTTATTTAAATAACACTTGCCTGACGGCTTCTGCTGCCGTTAACCTGGACGTCGAGGTCACTTCCGTGATTTGGGAAAAGCCCGTAAAAGTCCTGGCAGAAAGCGATGCATAAGGATGTAGTGTAACGATGCCCAGTTCCAGGAATCCTAGTATTTTGTTGGTAGAACCAGTTTGCAACAGTTGTCAACACTTCGGAAAAAATATATTTCTATGGAGATTACAAAAATCGCTGCAAAATATGCTTTCCAACAGGTGTTTTACCATTCGTTGTAAAACTGTGGATCTATTTTTCCAAACGTC
>JAPMNU011395029.1:0-15918 GCA_029874995.1 Alburnus alburnus
TTTTTTTTAAATTGTTTTTATAGATATAGAATAGAAGAAAAGTGAAAGTAAAGAGAAAATAAAGTGTTAGTATTAGTGGATCAAGAGTTGCCGAATTTTAAATTGAGCCGAGGTGGAGTCGATGGGTCGGAAGGCTGAGGTGGAGCCGAGGGAGAATTGAGAAAAACATTTTAAACCAACGCTTGGGTTACTTTGTCCATATTTGACCCAAACTTGGGTTGAATCAACCCAGGATTTTTTAGATTGTACAGTAAAGAACGTAGTGAACAAGAGTGAAAGCAGAAATCATGACCTTGATTGGTACAATTAGGATGTAATTGAAGCCAAATCTAAAATAGTGTGCTATAACTACAACCACAATGAATTGAGATTGGTGCACTTTGTTCCTAATCACCAGTCTTGGAAACCTGAGGTAGTGAAAAACACCTTCAGTAAAATCTCTCATTTGTACAGTCAGTCCAAGCCGTTGATTGCACGCTCAAATGGCAAGAAGTGAAGACTAATTGATGCAATTAAAATGAATCCAATAGCCACGAAATAGAAACAGTGCATGCTTCGCCCCATGCTGGAACATCTGCATTAATAATGCATGCGATCCGAATCAATTCCCCCACTGTCGTCAGTGGAGAGACTTTCATGTTCCCTGACACTTGCACCTGTGGCTGCGAGGACATGCAGACGGCAGCGATACCTCTTTATATGAGCCCTTCAGGGTGAGGAACATGTAGCCCATGTATCCCGGGATCAGAACCATGGATGACAGGGCCATGCACCAGCCCACGCCTTGCCCCCACTTCGGGAACACGTAATTGTTGAGTTTAAGCGGGACCATCTGAACGGCGCTGAAGATGAACACACCCTACGACAGGAGGAACACACATCAGTCTGTGTGTGCATCTCGAAGATGCTTCCAGTGCTCAAAGACTCGCTGAATCAACTTACCCCCACAATCAAAGGAGTGAAAACCACCCAGCACAGCTTCCACCAAATGCAGGGCTGGTAGCCAATCATCTCCTCAATATTGCCGTAGAATTTATTGACACCTGCAACAGGCACAAAACAAGTATTAAGAGGTGAGTTACACGGTTACAACTGGGCTGTGCACGAATGTTCGATCTGTAACGATACCGTCATGTCACGATTCGATACATATCGCGATACTGAACTCACGATACGGTATTATAGCGATACTCCAAGACATCCGGTAAAAGGTTAACACAAAAATGAACTGTTTATTTATTATTCTGTTGCTTGAAATGCTAAATTTGGTATTATATTGAGTGTGTAAATGAATGGGTTTGAACTTGGTGTTAATAACCCAATGCACAGGACAATAGAGACACCAGAATAACAATATTCATGATTATTTTACACAAATATGCTTTCACTGTCACTGACTAGATATATTTATAATAATGTAGGACAATTTTACTGGTAACATCAGACATTTGGCATTATCAGGAAACACAAATATATTCCCCCATTGCATTATTATACATTACATTCAACATTATATATAGTAGTTTAATGTAGTTCTGACACTAAAACTCTGTAAACTTGAATTTTCTCACACAGTAATTTTTATTTTGGGTGATCTATATAGACAATACATATTGACAATATCCACAATACATATTGTTAGTCATTGATATTCATTATTCACATATTGATAGTCATTATTATTTGAAAAATAAAGTTGCTTTGCTGGTCGTAAATCCATGCTAAATCCCCAGCACTAAAACTCGCAGTTATACCTGACTGCCCTGGGTGGCGCTGTGGAGAGTGTTTAACAAGAGGATTGTATTTGATCTCATAATGTTTTCGTGAAGTTTGGAATTACTTAGATGATGAAAATGAAAATGATCTTACTAAAGCTTGCTTTATAAGCATTTCCCCGTTCGCGCAGAGCTCAAATGCTTTTGTTCTTTATATTTTTTGTTTACACATATTGTTTCATGTTTTCAACTAAAATAAAACCTTAAGATATAATGCAAGCTTGTTGTGTATATTGGCTAATCGGAAACTTGTTCATCAAGAAACTTGATGAACAAAGAAATAACATCTTTCTAGTTAAACGTCATTTAAATAAACGAATATTTAAATATTCGATTTTTATGAGCTTATATATTTGAATGCAATATTTGTGAAAAATGCCCATTCCTAGTTACAATGCATGAGCAGTTTGTGGAGGATTACTGGAGGTCTGCGCCTCGCTTCATAAATGCAAATATAGAACGGTGCTGTAGTTTGCATAATCAAGCCTGCCATGCACAACAATTAAGATTCTACAGGTTCATATTCATTCAAATCAACTGACTGTGGAAATGAGTCTGGCACCGAGATTAGCATGAATTATATTATCTGTGATAATAATTAGCATGCGTTGTGTGTTGTGTCTGGATGTGAAGAATAAAAAGCAAATGAATTAATAATTACAAAAACCTATAAGCAAAGCATTCTTTGATTTCAATGACTCACTGTGGTGTGATAAACAGATTAACATATTTCAGATGCATTCACTTCATAAATGACGCCCTTTTCACAAAAATATTTTAAAATGCATGGTCACTTGAAATATCAACTTCTCAACAATGTCATATCGGCTTGGAAAAAGGAAATGCATGGATTTATTATAATTTTCGGGCATATTTACCATAGAACCAGGATATGGAGACGCATTCAAAGAAGACCAGGAACAGCAAACACATTCCACTGGCAGAATAGTAGTCAAAGAGTTTGAACACGTAGAGACCACCCTGTGGAGAGAAGAATCGCCATGGTTAGCAAGCCGAGCGGATTAGATTGGTTTAGAAAGCCGCGCTCATCTAGTTAGCAGTGTTAGCGGGTTTCAACATGTTACATGGTAACAGCGATGACAATCAGCAAATCAAGCGTTCTCTCCTCTGCTTTGTTGAGTCACATGACTGGCCTGAATGAATGAGTTGCTGTATTACCACATGCACTTGTGTTCTTTATTAAGGTCAACATGTTAACAACCCGTTTTACTTCTGTAACGTGAAGCATGTCTAAGTTAAGCTGCCAGTTCAGGAAGAGAAAACCAAACAGAAATGGACTGGATCATGGCATTGTAGTGCATTGTCCAATCATATACAATCATTACTTTATGCTGACTAACCCAAACAAGTCTTATTCCATTATTTTCCTGTACATTTTTAAATTAAATAAACAATAAATAATCTAAATGTATATAAAAAAGTAATTAAAATAAATATTTCTGCATGTTCAGGAAGAAGAACGACCCATTAGAAATGGACTGGATCATGACAAGTTTAAGTGCATTGTCATCATCATATACAATCTTTATACTGACTTTAAAAGACAAGCCCAAAAGCCTTATTCCACTAATTTCCTGTACATATCTAATCTCACCCTAAAGTTTAAGTCAGGGACTATAACACAGCTGTACTTATTTACTGAATAATAATCGTTCCTAGATTTGTTCTGCAGTGTCCAAGTCTTCACTATAGCGTTTATATAACAGTTTGAGGTTATATAGTGGCTGAACACTTCAGAATCATCACATATCCCAGCAGAAAACACTCAAATGCTTCTGTCCCATTAATGCAACTTCAAGAGCTCTTATCCTGCCCTTCTTATGTATTTTTACCATATATCCCGTTACACGCTTTAGAATAAAATCAGCCTCCAGCTCTTTTCAGAGCGCGGTGTGAAACCGGTATAAAGATGAGATGTGTGCGTTCACCTGTGTGATGTTCGACAGGCCGATCAGATACGACACCAGGCAGACCACAGCGATGAAGATCTCTCGTCTTCCTCGTAACAAACGGGGAAACTCGTCCACAAGAGCCGTGATGAATCCCTCCACCGTACAGAACTGTATGGAGATTAAAAACATGTGCTTGATTTGGTCATCTCTAAATAGACTGGTTTTATTCAAGTCAGAAATACTGTCTGAATTCAGAATATCATGCTTCACATTAAAGGGTTGAATGAATATGAATATTCTGTCATTATTTTCTCTCCCTCAAACACAAATGGAGATCTTTTCAATGAAATCTAAGAGATTTCTGCTCCTCCATTGACAGGCTACGCAACTACCACTTTAGGTAAGGCGATAAATGAATGCATCATTAAAATAATTCATGTGACTCCAGTGTTTTAACCTCAATTTTATAATTTGTTTGCACAAAAAACAAAACAACAACCATAATTTACGACTTTACATTTACATTTATGCATTTGGCAGGCGCTTTTATCCAAAGCGACTTACATTGCATTTCAAGATACACATTTACATTCTTATCAGTTCTTTGTTTACAAAATATTAATCTCCAATAAGAGTTCACACAACAACGTCTTCTCTCGCGTCAACACAACATGCATTGCAGTGCTCTCGTGATTGCATGTTTGTGATTAATATTTTGTAAATAAAGTGGTAAATTATGTTTTTTGCACAAACAAATCACTCGCGTTGCTTCATAAAATTGAGGTTAAACCACTGGAGTCTCATGGATTACTTTATGATGCATTTACCACCTGAAAGTGGTAGTTGCGTAGACTGTCAATAAAGGGACGATAATCTCTCAGATATCATCAAAAAGATCTTCATTTGTGTTCTGAAGATGAACTAAGTCATTTTTGTGTGAACGATCCCTTCAGGACATTAGATTACAACAGCTGTGATTTTAAGGGTCAGAAACTGCACATTTCTACTAAAAATCTGTGATATTTACAGTATCACAGAGAGATATAATTTGACTCATATGCATGCCTGAAAACACAAGTACAGTAGTGTGCCTGTGTGAAGCGTGTTCTTTACCTGACTGTCAATGCCAAGCATGAGCAACATGGAGAAGAACAGAATGGCCCAGAGAGGCGAGATGGGTAACTGTGTGACGGCCTCGGGATAGGCCAGGAACGCCAGACCCGGCCCTGGACAAAACAACACGCTTAATGCCTTTCCCATGCGTATGATGGCACAGATTTACAGGACTACAGCTGGAACATGTGTGCTCCCTTTGCTAGTTTCTTCATGGTTTTTGATTGTGTTTCTGGTTACGTTATTTATCCCTCTGTTCATTCAGTCTCTGTGTCTGGTATTGTCTATGTTCTGTTTGAATGATTATTGTTCCTGTTATCTCCTGAATGTTCCGCGTTTGATTTATAATTAAAGACTTTATTAGTGATATTCTTTAGTCATGGACTTATTAAAGCCACTCAAGCCATGACAAAAGTAATATAATATTCAAAATATAAAACTCTTAATGTTTTTTTTTATTCATCAAAGGTTTGTTGAAAGGATATGCTTAACCGCTGGAAAATATCCTAACTGTAAACCTCAAACTAAATATTAAAAATAGCCGTTTTATTTACAATTGTAATGTTTGCAACCCTGTTACTAAAACCCTGATATGTCTGACGCTTGGTATTTTCATATTATTGTTTCATTCAATATTTTTTGATTATTCTTTATTCTATTAAACAATAAATGAAATAAATTTATATACAAGTCATTTAAAAAATATCTATTTATTTATATATTTTTTTTTATTCAATAATTTTGGTAGCAGGGTTGATGGTTGATCTTGCAAAATGCATAATTGAGTTTGTTTATATTGTAAAGGGAATAAATAATATAACAGGGTGATGTGCAAAATGTTGGACAGGGCTGAACATTACATGTTTTGCTTATTTCAGTTAGTTAATAATTAATTAAAAACACATTTTACAGCAATGAACTGAACAGTGCAGCAGATTATATCAATTTCAGCACGTTGTATGATTTTGATTTAGGTTATTAGATGCAGTCGTGAAGATTGAGGCCTCATTCATGATTTTTTTGTAACTAGTTACTGTGCTAGGATCATTTATAATAGTTTGTGACTTTAATGCAAAACAAATAAATAAAAAATCATGGAAAGTGCCATTTGTTTGTACAGTCCTGTGCTACCATGAAATGCAAGACTGCGTATAATTGCTCATTGACTAATAGAGGACACCAGATGCCAAAACACTGTGTAACTTCTAGAAGAAGGTCTTTATCCAGTGATCAACTGATGATCAATCCATCATAATTACCTGACGCAGCCACGTCTGCTATGGGCCGCTGTGTGATGTGAGCCATGAAACCTACGATAGAGAAAATGACGAACCCAGCGAACATACTGGTGAAGGAATTGATGCAGCAGACGATGATAGAATCTCTGAGAAACAGACGAAAGCATGAACCGTTTAGTTATTTATCCTACACTCTCAAAAATAAAGGTTCTTTATTTGGCATTGATGGTTCCATGAAAAACCCATTGCAAAATAAAAGTTAAATATAGAAATAAATTCATACCAAGTGAAAAAAAAGAGGTTATTTTAAGAACTGATCACTGAAAGGTTCTTAGTGGAACCGAAAAGGGTTCTTCTATGGCATCACTGCGCAAACCCTTTATTTTTAAGAGAATATTATCTATCTATCACACTGAGGAAGCATTTTGTGTAGGCAAAAACTGTTTCAGAAATGCTTGGCTGGTTTGAAACACAAAACACAGAAAATAAAAAAAGACTTGTCAAGCTCGTGTCTGTACAGATCAAATTCGAGTTGCCATTTTGAATGCCCCTTAATAAATCTTACAATTGCTGCATACTTGTAAACATTGTTGTTGAAGGGGTTGTAGCTCCCGAGGGCGATGAGAGAGCCCAGACCCAGGCCGTAAGAGAAGAAGATCTGAGTGGCAGCGTCCAACCACACCTAAGAAGAGAAGTCAGCAGATTATACGCCTGTGAGAACACGTCTATTACGGTATGATAATTACACAGCGCTCCACCTCGGATTCTTTCAGCTTGCTGAACTCGGGCGTGATGTAGAACAAAATGCCCTCTTTCGCTCCAGGCAGCGTCACTCCACGGATGAACAGGATAAAGAGCATGAAATACGGGTACGTCGCTGAGAAATATACCACCTGAAATACACATGAACAGCCTTGAGGAGAAAGCTTTGATATTGTGCGATAACCATAATCTAAAGAAAAAGCATTTCGAGAGCTGCGTAAAGCATGACATTATTTGCAGAGATTGGGATCTCAAAGCCTTGATTGCAGGCCTAATTTAAAATTTCAGTCTTTTCGCTTTTTTTAAAATTTATTATTCAACATGCACCAATGCTACATTTTTCTAAATGTCATAATCATACGTTAACAAACAAGTATTCATTGCTTCAATGAGCTCATTGTTTCTGCATTGAATTATTACATTGTTTAAATTAAATTTTCTTTATTTTGTATATGTACATTTCAAGACATTTTCCTCTGATATAACAGAACACCCTAAATTGTAATGTGAACTCGTGCATTTTCTGTGAAGCTGAAGTATTGTGAAAAGTGCTATGCAAATAAATGTGAATTGAAAATTGTGGATTGAATTTTTACATGTGTGTGTGTGTGCAAGGGCATTCTTACCTTTCCAGTCCAGCCTACGCCCTTCCAGATGCAAAAATAGACCAGAACCCAGGCGATGGCCAGTGTTATTGCTAGTGGCAGTCTAATCTCTCCCGGCTTCTCCAAACCATCAGTCATCTGATGCATGTTCCGTCTGAGAGAGAATTAACATTATTAGAGAATGCAGATGAATATAATGCATATCTATCAACCCACGTAACCCACAAACAGAGCAAGTCTGATTGCTGATGCACAACATTCAACTAGGGTTGTTTGCCAAAAATAGCACAATAGCCGCATTTTTGAGGAACAACACTGCTTCTTTTACACGGCCGAGGACAAAAGGAAAGTGTTTGCATGTCGCTTGAATGCCAAAGCGTTTCACAGAAGAAGAAAAAAGCCCTTACTCCCAGAACTCCACGACGGCGCTCGTCATGTTGATAGTGTTTGGCTGGCTGTAGTTTGAGAAACATTTCTCTGTATTCCAAGCGTTATCACAAGACTTCCAGGGGAGCTCCTGAAACAGGACATTTCAAACAGGACATTTCAGATCTAGTCTAGTCATAGGCATGAGCTATTTTGATACCTGACAGCTTGTACTTACTGTGGTGAATGAGTTATACAGATAGTAAATTGCCCATGCAATTATGACTATGTAGTAAATGTTAAGCCAGAACGACAGGACTGCTGCTGCCAGGCCAACACCTATGGAAACATGTGCGCTCTAATAACCATATTTCAGATCATTTTTGGCAAGGATACAGACTGGAATACAGCATCATTTAACAGGGTTTATAGTAGTTAATCATGTCGGTTACCTTTGAACATAGGGGCCAGTTTCCACACTCCGAGACCCCCGATGGACGTGTACTGACCGAGAGACGTTTCCAGAAGAAACAACGGGATCCCAGCAAATACGAGGGTCAAAAAGTAGGGAATCAAGAACGCCCCTATACAGACAGAAGAGTAATATAATGAGAGACATTAAAAATATGCATCCGTTTATAAAATCCACTGTTTAGGATCTTTGCGCTTCCAATGATTGCGCACATCCAGCGCACATGTTATTGTGAGTGATTTTCGAAATCTGATTTTTTTTTTTTTTTTTTTTTTTTTACTCCGTTTGTTTCGAGGGGGGAATACATGGTAAAAACAACCAGGATTTTTTTCTTTACCTCCTCCGTTTTTCCCGCATAGATAAGGAAATCTCCAGACATTGCCAAGTCCAATGGCATAGCCAACACATGACAGAAGAAAGTCAAATTTCCCCTGCCACGTTTCTCTGTCAGGAATGTCCTTTTTCTGCTGAACTTTAACCACCAGAGTTTTTGGTTTGTCATTGGCGGTGGGCGCTTCGTTGACCTCTGTTAGCACGTGTCCATCGGAGGCTTTGGTGCCGTTCGTGGCCATGTCTCTGGGTTTGGTCCTGGCGGTCGGACGGAAGAGTTCAGCACCGGTCCACGTAGACAGCAGCTTCGCGGTTCGATTAACCAACGATTAGAGTCAAAAAACGCCAATGAAGCTTGACACTGACCTGGAAACCATTGAGAGAAAGTGTCATTTAGATATACACATTATTGTGTTCGTCACATGTATTTTATTAATACAATAATATTAAGATGATTTCTTTTTAAAATAAAATAAGAAACAAACAGCATACTAAATAAAATACAAATTGGTGCATGTGAGTTTAGCGCGCGCGGCATTAAAAGCGCGTCTGTGCATATTTCTTTATTTTTACATAACTAAGAATTTATGATGTGCATTTCTGTTGTCTAAAACTTCTCTGCTGTGGTTTGCAAAATAGTTAGGCTACCAGAGGGCAAAGTATTTGCATGCATTTATGAATTCAAATTATTCAAACGGTGGATTTTAAGTCGTTTTCCCTCGAATCCAAATGAAAGATCACACGTTATGTCAAACCGTTCGAATAATCTCGTCAAATTCTAATTTAGAATGTTCTAAGTTCCAAGCGCGCGACGCGTTTGCAAAAGCCCAGAGTTGCGCGCGCACTGACCGTCGGTGAGCTCGCGCTGAAACGCGGGCTCAAAAAGTCGAGCTAAACTGTCAACTCGCAGCTTTTTAATCGGATAAATGAGTGTGAGACTAAAATATTGATAAAACAAAAACTAACATGCATCCGACTGACATGCACAAGCAAGTCTGAAATGCGCGCACAAACATCGCGTTTTACAAGCATAAAACTCAGGCAGATGCGTGTTAAAACAGTGCGTTTTAGATGTTCAACTTTCAAATGACTCAGATTTTCCCAAAACTATGAAAACAGAAGCATTAAAATGACTAGTTTTATAGCAGTTAAATATGATCTACTTACACCGGAACAGTTGTCCTGCCAGTTTGGTTGCGGCGGCGCGTATCCGTGGGTTCCTCTCAAATTCCAACTCTTGGAATTTTACTTGTCCAAACCAGTGCAAAATGTTTCCATAAGTCAAGTGGTCAAACAGCTATCCTGAGGGGAAAGGTGAGTGAGAGTCTGGTTGTCTGGTGCTGTCCAGTTGTGTGGTGCTGAAGGACAGGGGAAAGAGCCAGAGACAGGAGCAGCTCCTCTACCGTGAGCGTCCAGAGATGTTACATGAAGCACACACCGTCACTCTCAATGTCAGCTCAAAGTCGACCCTCCCCGAACACAACATCTCCACCACTGAAATCCCAGACACTGCATGGCCACCTTCTCTTCTCAGCGCGTTTTATATGCTTTGTATGTTTTTTTTCCTTTCTTTTTTTTTCTTTTTCTTTTTTGACCAACTTGCATTGCTCTGTAATTACGATTTAATTGTGCAATAATGTTAGTCTTGTCGGAAATTGAATGCAAATGCGTTGCACTAATAAACCTGTGAATGCATTTGGCGCAGACAATTTCTTTTATTAAAATGCATGAAGAAATTTTACAATTTTAAAGCACAGCCTGCTGTTATTAAACAAATTTGCTAGACAAGAGCAACTTTGAATACATTTTATAGTCGTCACAAATAAACATAGGCAGGCTGATTATTTTTCAGCATGGATGAAAATCCATGACGCATGTAGTTCTGTCAGATCCAAAAATATCCAACGAGCCTCGTCAATAGATAATAAACTTCATGCATGTTCTGTTCTGAATTATTGTGTTAAAATGGTGTAAAATATATCTAAGCAAAGTTAGCAAAAAAAAAAAAAAAAAAATGCACATGCTATTAGGATCAGCCATTTAAAAACCTGCTACAAAAATGACGGTAACGCATGTAGTGTCCAGGTTACATGTGATTTTAATTAAGTGCAATGTATTTACAAGTATGCAAATTACTCAGTATTTACTTGTAATGTAATTACTCTGCGAAAATAAACATCAATGTGAAGGGTGATTTAACAGGGGTGAAAAAAGGGTGATTTAAAAAAAGAAATGACTTCTCTTTGTATATTTTCATAGTTCAAAACTGGATCGAGCTAAAACAAAGCACCACAGCAAAAGGTTTTGGGTTGAAAAAGGCCTGAACTAATTTACTCTCTGAAAAAACAGCAGTTTCCAAAGTGTCAGATTGGGATGACGATGCCAGTCATTCTCTGGATTCTGGTAAACCGTGATAAGGAAGTCAGTCAATAAGGAGAGTCTGGGGGTGGGAGATAAATTGAAAACTGGTCTTATAATCTTCTTAGCTGACTGCCTCCCGAAATAAAATACCCTTGCGGGGAAATCTAAAGGAACACTGTGCTCAGAAGTTAACTCCTATACAACCATAATTTAGTAGTCTGTAATTAGATGTTAAAGCATTCACAGACCAAGAAGTCTTCAGACAAGATGAGAAACATCGATTAAGGATGACAATGGAAAGGTAGAAGCAGGTCTTTAGGACTGTCATCTCCAACAGAACCGTTGATCACGTCTAACATCTTTGATGCTTCATGGTGTTGGTAATCGAATCAGAAAGGATGAATAAAGAACATTTGGCTGGAGATTTTGACTTTTTAACCTGCAAAGAATAAGCATGAACACAGTACATATACTGAAGTGTGTCATTTTTTCTTCCATCCCAGTTAAATTGGCAGAGACAACTAACACGTGCATTTATGTATACAGTGCTTTCAGGGAATGCAGTTTGCTAGAATGTTTGATCTATAAGAATTGAGCCTGTAGGAATGGTTGATTCTGCACAGGTGTAAAGGAGGATAAAGTGCACAGGGATTTTGGAGGACGGATGCTCAATTAGAAAAAAGGGCATCCTTCTCATAATTATTTATGAAAAATAATAAAGTTACGTACTCTTGATCATCGTTTGATGACACGAATTAAAGGTGCTGTTTGTAGAATTACGAAACTCTTGTTATTAGCGACACCGGTGGCCATTCAGTGAACTGCAGCTCAGATTATTGCTCGTGCTCGTAATAACTCACGTGATTCAATGCCCTGATACAATCATGTTGAAGATATTTTCATTCTTCCCTCAGAAGTAAAAAATAAGTTGGAAATACCTTTGCAGTGATATACTGTTAACGGACGAACTGCAGAGCGATGGTTAGATGAATAACCTCACAGATGAGCTCATTCAAATTAAAATGTTATGGTTGATCATAAAGTATACACTGAGACTATACACTATGTAGATCTGGCTATGTGAGACTATAGTTTCAATGGATCCCTTTTCTTTGCATGACACATTGACATTACAGTCCAGAACGGCTCTTTCGGCATTAACATGAACATTGTATAAGCATTCGTTCGATTCACGTGTCACTGAACGGAAGAGAGGCTCTCGAGAGCGTAAACGTCATATCCTTTTGATTTCCAGGCAGAAACGTCCCGAATCTTTCACATAAAAATCAGTCTACAGGCTTTTAGAGACAGCCTAGGAAGACGGGGAACGTCTCAGTTGTAAATGTTGAGAGAATCGTAAGCACAGAGGCGCTGTGTGTGAACATGATGTGTTCTGAACATCTAGACTAAATCTGAGAATTTACTCATCTTACTTGCACAAAAACAGATTCACTATTCCTCAAAATGAAAAACAAATGCAAACTCTGAATATGACACAATAATTAAATGTTACATTGCACAAATACACTTTATGTATTTAATCTCACTTTATCAACCAATGTCTTTGCTGCTGACCTTCAATCTAGCAAACATGACTTTAAATAAACCACATTTGTGTTATTAGTTTTTGATTAACCTGTGTTGAAGTTTCTTATTCTTCTTGTGATCCCGAACGGCAGCACATCAGAACGGTTTGTTTGAGCTGTTTTGAGTCTTATTCATTTCACGTTTGATGTGAAAGGGCTTTTTGTCATTGAAAACACTCAAGCAAGCCCAGCCCAGGTGAGAAACAGCAATGCAAAAGTAACCTTGCCATAAACAGTTTCTAAGAGACACAATTAGTAGCTTTTTTAGGGAGTAATGCAATATTGTAATGGATTTATTTTTAAAGTAACTTTCCCCAACACTGCAAGCTGTTCAAACATCTGCATAAATAAATAATAAAAATTCATCTTACTAATTATCAAAAACAATTTATACTGAAATTACAATTGCATAAATAATTTCACAAGATTAAAGTATTAAATATAACACTTTGAATACAGAAATTTGGGAAATCATTTCTATAGGCAACTAATTAACAATATCTCGGTGCGTGATAAATGATCAGAATTATGCTAATTCACGAATTAAATTTCCCTTATACCATAGGGGCCAATCTAAAAGAGAGGAAAAGCTATTGTACAGCTGATTTATGACTAACATTAAACACGCAACCCATTACTTCTAGCAGCATGACTTCACATCCACGCCACGCCATCTTGTTCCACTTCAGTAAAGCATCAGTGCTGTTGCTCAAACCGTTGCTGTCGTTTGAGAGGCATCAAAGATCAAACTTCTGCGTTTCATTCTCAACAGTGTCGGAGTGGAGGGATGAAAAGCCTGAGCTGATGGCAGATGGTGAGCCAATGAGGGGTGAACTAACCTACTAATGATACAAAATGAAATTTTGCATTTAGAACCCATCTGGTTGATTCTCCCTCTGGGGAAAGAGAGCTCAGACGTAGCCACACATTTGTGGACCTGTAGTGAGAATCAGAGAGTCTGGTGATTGTTGGTGGCACACATGATTACTCAACTGTGCAATGAATCTCATAACAGCAAAGGGTGGCAGTAATTTCCACCTTCTGGACCGGCTATATATCCCTCTGCATGCCAGGGAAATGCTTTCTACTGTATACAGTTTGGGTCCCAAATTATACCCCTGTAATCATGTCATCTTTTGTCCAACGCTTGATCATTAATGAGCGATTTAGTTGCAAAATTGTTGAGATGTTGAATGCGAAGCTTAGCTCTAAAAAGACAAAAACTCAGAATGGAAATTTATGTAGTGTGTATTGTGTGTTATGACATTATGAGCTATGTTTATATCATATATTGATTTGATTTTAATGCTAATCAGCGTGTGCTGTGCTAAATCTGAGATTCTCAGTAAGAAAAGAAAGATTGTTTCTGTGTTCTTATAAAACATATGTGCAAGGTGTACAGTAGTGGCCAAAAGTGATGTCCGGCTTCACACTTTATTCAAATATTATTATAAATATGTTAAAGATTTTGTTAGCATATTGTGTAGTTGTCCTTAGTGTCAATTTGTGATAATGGAATGAAACATGCCAAATTGTGCAGACATCATTTTTGGAAAATTTTAGAACAAGAGGGAACCAATGCAATATTAATAACTAATCATGTTGTATGCTTTTTCCAGATAGCTTTTTGCATTTCTATGCATTTTATTTTAATTGCATAGTAAAATTAAATCTGTCACTGTAGTTTGCCCTTTTTTTGCCAAATAACTGTGTCATACCTTAACCAAGTTTGATGTTTTGCTCTTCATAAAAATATAAAAATTTTCCTCATACATTGATGATCTAATCTATCTTGTGAGGTCATATATCCCCTCAAAACGTCACTTTTGATAACTATAACATCTTTGTTTCCATCCTTTATCTTCGTGTAACTAAAGTGTTTCTACACTGTAAAAAGTGTTGACCTGCAACTGATTCATTAGCTCATAAAAAAAGTGTTTTGTTGGCATATATTACTGTATTTAGGCTGATTCAGTTAGTAATAATATTTTTGAATGAAATAAAAGCATTCATAAAATCAAAATAATGCTTGAGTTTATGAATTTGCCAGCAAGAGAAATCTGTAATTAACCAAATTAGGATGGTTCAGGCCAACTGATAAAACGCATCAGGAACAATGATCGAGGGAACAATGATTCATTGCATTTGTCCTTTTCTCACCCAGTCATACACAATATATGTTCGGGAAGTTTGCGAGGGGAGACAACATTACTTCTTTCATCCATTCAGGCGTAGAAAGCAAGGCTTGAGATGTCACATCTCCTTATGTGTGACACCAGGCCCCAGAATGTGCGCTGTGTTCATTGGTAGGGCAGTCAGGTAGGCTCGCATGAGTCCTGCAGAAGAGGCTCAGCGCTGGGTTTCCGCTCGGCCTGAAAGACTGGGACAGACTGGCGTGTCTGTTGCTGGGTGATCAACAAGGTGGTCTGGGGCCAGTTCAATAGAGAGAGAGAGAGAAAAAAAAACTGGGAATGGGCACAAAACAAACAGATACCTCTTCCCACAATGCAGGAATAGGAATGGGAATATGAATGCGATGGTGAACTTGTTTTAAAGATGTTTTTCTTTTGACTTCAGGATGTCTCCACTTCAAAAGTTACAAAAGTGGCATGCAGTGTGATTTCTTCATTTAATAATATCAGTGTTGAGGAGAGTCACTTTTAAAAGTAATGCTTTACAATATTGTGCTACTCCCTAAAAAAGTTACTTATTGTGTTATTTAGTTACTATTTATGGCAAGAAATGCATTACGTTACTTTTCCTCAACTGGGCTGGGCTTGCTTGTTTGTTTTTAATAACAAAAAAGTTATATTTTTGGCAAATGTAAAGGCCTGTTCACACCAAAAGTGAAATGAAAAGCTCAAACTAATCTTTCCGCTGTGCTGCCGTTCTGGATCGCAGAAGAATAAGACGTCTCTAACTTCAGGAGGTTAAACAAAAGAAAGTCATTTTTGCTTATTATTATAGTTAAATGGGATCATCGAAGGTCAGCAGCAAAGACACTGGTTAATAAAGTGAGATTAAATACATAGGGCCCTATCTTGCACCCAGCGCAATTGACTTTGTACAGCGACGCATGCATCATTCCTATTTTGCCCCCGACGCACAGCGGACTTTTCCCTCCACAGACGCACGTCGGTAAATTAGGGAATGATCTTGCGCTCCCGGGGGCGTTTCAGCGAAAAGAGGAGGCGTGATCCGGCGCAAACGTTCCCTGGTGCTATTTTGCAGTTTCAGAAAACAATTCCGCCACTGACCAGGAGAAACCTCGTCTAAAGTCAGTGGAGCGTTATTCAGATGCTATTTTAAGAGCGAATGCTTGGCCATAATGTAGCGTGAGCACAACACACACACACTTTGCTTCTCTCATCTACACAGACGCAGCAGTTTTCATTTT
>JAPMNU011395067.1:0-11097 GCA_029874995.1 Alburnus alburnus
TAGTAGACCAACATACCATAAAAATTTCTTCATCCTCGGTGCCACGGTTCAGGTAGTTATTTAGGAAAAACTGCATTTTTTAGCTACAAAACTGCTACGCTAGCGGCGGTCATAATAAGAGAATAGGGGAAGATACCATATAAGGGAAGAATCAAGGCTTAATACTTCTCATAGATTATATATTATATATATATTCAGTTGAACTTTTGAAATCTGCAGCATATTGCTTTAAGTTACACTATGGGCTGTCGCAATAACCGCAATATTGTAATACCGACCGCAATGTTCATGTTTTTTCATAAGGCCCTTCTTGTTTTATACTTCATACATGTGTATTGAATGTTAGATAAATTAATAATGATAACAAGAGTGTAGAAGAATGTATATTTAACTGCCAATTGGCTCTTTTTTTAACTTAAGACTGTATTTGTGATTTAGGCTAGATTTGCACTAAACAAGCCTAAACAGACAGTGAGCTATTGAGAGAGAGAGACATCGACTGATTACTGTTACTGTCTTTCTTCAAGTCAAGTCATAAATTTGTGAGGAAAAAAAACATATCCGAAGAGGAAAGTGTTACATTTTGTTAAAGTGTTAAAATTCAACTCTCAGACTAAAAAAAGTGAACACACATTGACCCTTTAGAGAAGGGGTGGGGAACGTTGATCCTGGAGGGCTACTGTCCTGCAGAGTTTAGTTCTAATCAAACACACCTGAATAAGCTAATCAATGTCTTCAGTATAGGTTAGGGTAACCCTAACCCTAACCCTAACCCTACAATCAGGGGAGTTTTTTTCAGGGTTGGAGCTAAACTCTGCAGGACAGCGGCTCTCCAGGATCAATGTTCTATCATGCTGGAAAGTACACCATCATAGTCACACACTACAGCGATACTGCAATTTGATTCCAATATTTGAATGTAGAGCTCTTGCCATCTGTGTGAATCTCAGAAGTGAACTAGGAGACAGTCATCAAGTCTAACTGAGGTACATAGCTTTATACATTTTAGGTGGCATTGCTTAGAGATAGAGTCAAAGCACCTGGAAGACGACCTTAATGCAAATAAAGTATGCAGACTCTAGCATTATACCAGTCCTAATCCAATCAGCGTAACTATTCAAAGAATGGGGCAGGGGTACCAAAAGCCATTTAAAACAACAGATGAGAGTCTCAGTAATCTGACTCATTTGACTTACAATAAAGAGAACATGAACTGGCAGAAACCTCTTGCTAGCGACTTTGCTTTGCCAAAACATTAAACTTATGGCATCATCGTCACCTTAAATGCACACAATGCACTTCCCCTTAGTTTTTCATGTGATGCTCTGTCAGGACGGATCAGCAGATCTGTAACAGATTCTTAAATGTGTAATATCACAGGAATAATATGTGCTGGTTCTTTGTTGCAATAAACAGTTTAATTTAAACTGTACAAAGCACAATTATATATTTGTAAATGACCTACGTGATCTTAATAAAATTCAGAATAAAAATAAAAACATAATTCTAAATCAAAACTTTTTTTTTTGCTGTCTTTAATGCACCAATCAAATGTCTATAGCGGTAAAGCGCCAGCAAGAATAGTTAACTCACTGGTTGTGTATTACTTTTCAAACTAGTAACAAGAATGACCCTTCAGACTAAAAAATTTAATCCAAACACAAGAGGGGAGCAGATTATCATTAATTTATCATTGCGTAAACCTATAAGGCAGCGTTTATATGCTTTTGACTACTTTGTAATTTATTGTCCATTCAATTGTTCAAATTTGGGGGGAAAATGGGAAACAATTGGGAAAATAATATTAATGATCCACTGACTTATAATAAAGATATAGTCTACAGATCAGTGTAATTAGCCTACATAACATTTAGCCTACCGCTAAACGCACTCCTCTTTCACAGTAATCAATATGGAATTTTCAGTGTTAGATAAAGTTACTTAAAACTACATTTGGTACCCATATTCCTGAGTAATTAATAAGTGGATAGTTTTGTAAATCGGCCACTTGTTTGTGAAAATAAAACCAACTCGATGAATAATAAACGCACGATGGCGCTGTTCCATAATACACTGCTGCAGACAGTCAGCACACCCTCTTGAGAAGTTGTTGGTTGCTTTGGTTGTTAAGGAAGTCCATTAAGTTTGCCTCTTCAGCGAACTGGAGGTAACGGTGAGCTGTTTCATACTCAAAATGCGTCATTTTATTCCTCACACAAATGTATTTTAATATAGATTTAATTCCATTCCATTCTTCATATTTTGGAACGATAAAACGCTACGTCGATCTTCCAGATGTGTGAGTGACCATCGTGTGGCATCAGTGAGTTTTACATCGCTGTCATTGAGAGTTTTCAGTCAGCTGTAATCACTGATCATAACAGTTCATTATTGATGTCAGTCAGTCTTAGTTAAGCATTAATTAAAAGTTGGACACCAATAATAATAATGTTTTTATGTTGCTGCTGACTGTTGTTGTTGTTATTATTTGTAACGTTACCCTAACGATTTGTGTTTATAATTTACGACGTCCGTTTAATACGTAGAACTCTTTGGCTAAATAAACATTTTAGTAGATTATTAATGATTAAAGTGTATTATTCCGTTGTCGTTTTTCATACAGTCTTACGTAGGGCTGCAACAACTAATTGTTCATGGATTGTGTAATGTTAATAGTTCAAAACATTCTTCCTCTTGCCACCATCTCATAGCTGTTACAAATAGCTGCTAGACCCAAACTTTATTAAAACATTAAACAGTTACTGACCTCAAAAGGTTTCTCTAATATTGGGTACAATAAAGCTGTTATTTAGTGGAGAAAATTCCATTTTCAATTAGAAGACCCTTTTATCCAAAGCTACTTACAATGGAGACATGGAGTATATGAATTTTGTCACCGAGATAATTGGCTACGCAAAATATATAAAATGTTAACTTAACACAAAAACATTTTGTCTAGACAGTATTGTTACATGTTT
Organism: Alburnus alburnus; assembly: GCA_029874995.1. NCBI lineage: Eukaryota > Metazoa > Chordata > Actinopteri > Cypriniformes > Leuciscidae > Alburnus > Alburnus alburnus. The sequence continues at coordinate 2,979 of JAPMNU011395067.1, forward strand.
TATTAAATTTTGGATTTTTAAATAAGAATTTATTTAATTTTGAAAAAAGAAAAAAGCTATGGGTCTTTGAATATTTGGGGATATTAAATATTCAACAATATTATTGATCTGCCTACATTGACACCATTATATGAGAACCAAACTAAGCTGGACGATCATGGGTGTCTCCAGAGTGGCTATATATGTGTATGTGTGTGTGAAGTGAACTAAATTAATAACTTTTTTTACAACAAAAATGAACCATCACTGAACTTACTCAAGCTGGACTATAATGCTATTTTCTAATAGAAACAAAGTTTGTTACATTATTTTCCTGTTATCTCTGTAAAGCTGCTTTGAAACAATCTGTATTGTAAAAAGCGCCATATAAATGAAGGTGACTTGACTTTATGCATCTATAGCTTGCAATATATATATTTCTTTAAACATAAAAAGTAAAAAAAACAACAACTTTGATTTAAATTGTTTTGCTGATTAAAAGGGATAGTTCACCCAAAAATGAAAATTTGCTCTTGATTTACTCAGGCCATCTGAGATGTAGGCCTAGGTGATTTTTAGCTGAAACTGTGGTCCTCTGTGACTCATATAATGGAAGTCACTGGGTGCCATCACAAAAGATTCAAAAAAGCATACAGACAAAACAAAATTAAAACCTGCGGCTCCTGGCGATACATTGAGGTCCTAAGAAGCGACGTGATCGGTCCATTCAAGCTGAAACGTTGGGAATCTGGGAAAAGTCAGTTGCCCCAATTGAAAAAATTCATTTTTGGGTGAACTATCCCACACAATGCTTCATTCATAATATAGACCTGCATGTAATATAAAAGTCCACATTGGGCAAGATGTGGAATATCACTATAATATCAAAAGAAATAATTGACAGAATAATAAGTTATCTATATAATAATTTCTCACTTTCTCCACAGGATGTAATCAGTTGAGTACCATGGGGCTTGTTTACATCTAAAACCAAGTTTGCCAATAGGATGAGTGAGCATGGAGACAGCATCGTCCCGTTTAACCCCGCTGAACTCCAGTCAGGAGAACCAGCTTGTAAAACAGATATTAAGGTGCTGCGTGTAGACCTGAGGAAAGAGAAGAGCAACAAGGAGGAGCTCAAAGACATCAAGAAGCCATATGATGGGACCAAACTGCTTCAGGATGAGCTTAACAAGGACGCCAAGCTTAGTCCATATCAGCCTCGACCTCCCTCTCTTCCGAAGCCCGTGGGATTGGGCACGGAGGGTAAAAACATCTCATTTGATGAGAAGCTGAGGGGGAGAAGATTGAGGAACAGCCAGGAGAGCCTCACGGACCCGGGTGAGACGGGCTCTTCCACCGATTCGCTTAAAGACGCCGCCTCAGTGAATGGCCAGGGCCTTGCATCCGGACGTCCACTCGATCTCCCACCCATGGAGACACCACCGTTCATGATGAGGACCGGGAGCTTCTCCGAGAACGACGAGTCCCCCCGTGAGGATTTTGATCTGAATAAAGAGCGAATGAAACCGTCCAGAATTATTCTGTCCCCACTGCAGCTCACCAGCACATATCCTCCTCTGGATAACAGCGCAGCCTCCGCGTCCTTAAGGACAACTAATCGGATTGACAGGGATTGCTTGGATTACAGTGTGGTGGGGAGAAGGGGGCGGTCGGAGAGGCTTCAGAGGAATCTGAGCGATAGCCGGCTGTCGGACACCATGGTGTCGGACAATGCCTCTGTCCATTCCATGAAGTCCACCTATAGTGTTCTGAACCCCATCAGACCCCGGGATGTGAGGAACAGGTGAGAAGCTTGTGTCTTTTCAATCGTTTCTTCTTTTCTGCAGCCTGTTTGAAGTTAGCGCTCAGCACATCCTCCACTTTAAGATCACATGATCACGTGCTGAAGAATGCAAAGGAGATTAATGGATCAGCGAGATGCTTGTTCAGCACCTTCCGTAACTGTCAAACTCCATCAGCGCGTTCGCTCATGTTCTGCTTGAAAGTGAAACGACTATACAAGGACAACATGAAATGCAATATCTAACTATTAGACAATATTATTGTTGATTTAAATTGATGGTTCACCCAGAAATGAAATTCTGTTGTCGTTTAACTTGCCTTTTTGTGATTCATTTCTGTGGGACATTTTTTCTGTGGGTTTCTAAGAATTTTCTCGCTGTTCTTTTCTACACAGTTAGATCATATTGTCACCAGGGGTTCAAAAGTTGGCCGTTATCGATAATTACTTTTATGTTATGGTGGATATTGAAAGTGTATAGGCTACTATTTTGACTAAATAAAAAGTAAAACACTTAAAAACTGAACAAACAATGCTACAAGTAAATTTTAGGCATAACATAATAAAAATATGCGATATGAAAAATGGATATTTATTTTGAGATTTCATTTAACAGTCTTAAATTCTTAATGTGATGTATATATAATTAAATATCCAGTCCGTATCGACTCCTTTATCCTTCCTATCCAATATTGGGCAGTACATTATCAAAAGATGGCTTATACTTTTTACTTTTTAGATTTAAAAACAGTAAATCCTGGTCACTGTATGGATTCATTGTGTCGAAAAGGGCAGCATGACCATTCAAAACATTTGGGTGAAGTCATCATAATGTAGTTTATTTGAATATATTATGCGATGTATGATAGAGGGAGAATTTCTCTCAGTTTTTGTTCTTGTTTTTTGTTTTCCTGAAAATGAGCCTGCATGTGTTTTTAGGAGCTTTCTGGAGGGCAGTGTTTTGGGTAGCGGTGCCTTGCTGGGGGCAGAAGAGCTAGACCGCTACTTCCCAGAGAGACGACTCGGTATCTACGTCGCCACATGGAACATGCAGGGACAGAAGGTGTGGAACAATATGTCATTTCTCATGTTTTGTTTGTTTGTTAAGTGCATAGCAGCTGTAGCCTAAGCTCTCACTCTTGGTCTCAGGTGCTTCCGTACAACCTAGATGATCTTCTGCTCCCAACCGACACAGACTTTGCACAGGACGTCTACGTTATAGGAGTTCAGGAAGGTTGTCCAGATAGGTAAGATTTTGCTTTTTTTTTTTTTTTTGTCTTTTCCTGATGCTCAGCATGATTACCCTCTTCATGTTTGTCCACAGGAGGGAGTGGGAGATCCGCTTGCAGGAAACTCTTGGGCCGTATTACGTGATGCTGTACGCGGCAGCCCATGGAGTTCTCTATCTCACTATATTTGTCAGGAGAGATCTCATATGGTTTTGTTCAGGTAAAGCTTGATTTATTCTATTTTATTTGTTTATATGATATAGTATAATATGCAGTACCATACCATTCAAAAGTTTGGGGTCTTGATGTCTGTCTTATTTTTGTAAGAAATCTCTTATGTTCACCATGGCATTTATTTGTTAAAAATACAGTAAAACAGTAATGTTGTGAAATATTATTACAATTTAATATAGCTGTTTTCTGTTTTAAAATATTTTAAATTGTAATTTATTCCTGTGATTGCAAAGCTGAATTTTCAGCATCATTACTCCAGTCTTTAGTGTCACATGATCCTTCAGAAATCATTCTAATATGCTGATTTGGTGCTCAAGGAACATTTATTAATTATTATGTTGACTTTTCAATGATATTATCAGTGTAAGTTCAAAATAATACAATAGCATTTCACTTTTGATCAATTTCATGTGGTGGTGTGCGCCAATAGGCGAATATTCTGGATCTGTAATTATTCAAACAAATAAACATAAACAATAAACAAGTACGCAAACTAAAACTCACTATTCTAACTAAATGCATTGAGTGGCACTGTGGAGCGTGAAAACAAGATTGTGGCAGTTTGGAATTACGTTGATCTAAGTGATCTTACAAAATGGAATTACTTTGGATCAAATGAATTGACATGTCATGTGTAAACATTGTCTGCTGAAACTGAGTTATCATAATATCACCGTCACAATGAGAAATCTCACGAAATCCAAACTTGATGATTAAAATAAATGATTAAACTTAAGTTAAATTAACAAATAATCAAGTATTCGTTTTGATGAGTTCAAATATTCAAATGCAATATTTTTGATTATCCTTACTGATCATTTTTGACGTATCCTTACTGAATACAAGTATTAATTTCTTGTAAAAACGTATAGACCTAAAATGTTTGAATGATATAATATATAAAATTTTGTCTTTTCCTGTCACTACAGAGGTGGAACATGCTACTGTCACAACCCGAATTATATCTCAGATTAAGACTAAAGGAGCTGTGGGTATCGGCTTCACTTTTTTTGGGACATCCTTCCTCTTCATTACATCCCATTTCACCTGTAAGTGGAATATTTTATTGAAATTTAACCCAAGGGCAAACAACCCTGCTATATGTTTTAATGAATGTTTATAAAGACTATGGCATTAGGTTTAAAGGGATAGTTCACCCAAAAATGAAAATTCTGTCAGTAATTACTCACCCTCATGTTGTTCCAACCCTGTAAGGCTTTCGTTCATCTTCGGAACACAAATTAAGAGATTTTTGATGAAATCTGAGAGCTGTCTCACTCCCGGGATCGAAACTTGCTGGCCCAAAGTTATTAAAGACATCGTTAAAATAGTCCAAGTGACTAAACAACAAAAATAATGACTTTATTCAAATATTCATTTTCTTCTGTGTGGGCCTGAATGAATTCACATAGTGTAACAGCGCAGCACGTCTGGGTTGTACGTCACCACGTAGGCTCACTATTAGCCAACACTGGTCATGTGTGTGATGCGTGTGACGTACAACACAGAAGCAAGGCCCACACAGACGAAAATTAATAGTTGAATAAAAGTCATTATTTTTGTTGTTTTTTTGCACACAAAAAGTATTCTCGTCGCTTGATTAACTTGTGGTTGAGCCACTGTAGTCACTTGGACTATTTTAACAATGTCTTTACTAACTTTTCTGGGCCGGCAAGTTTCGATCCCTTAGAAGCCTATGGAGGAGTGAGACGGCGCTCAGATTTCATCAAAAATATCTTAATTTGTGTTCCGAAGATGAACGAAGGTCTTACGGGGTTGGAACAACATGAGGGTGAGTGATTTCGGACAGAATTTTCATTTTTGGGTGAACTATCCCTTTAAGCCCAGCTAGGAATAAACCCAACCCAGTCTTTGTGTTTGTTTCAGCTGGAGATTCTAAAGTATATGAGAGGATTTTAGACTATAACAAGATAATAGAAGCGTTGGCCCTTCCTAGAAACCTTCCTGATACCAACCCTTACCGCTCCACCACCTGTGAGTGTTACTGCATTTGTCATATTTAAAGATTTTATTGTGTATTATTTATTTTATTATTTGAATTTTACTAACAAAAAATGGTTCATTCTTAGGTGATGTCACAACCCGTTTTGATGAAGTCTTCTGGTTTGGAGATTTTAACTTTCGCCTAAATAAAGCCAGAGGAGAGGTGGAGGCCATTTTGAATCAGGGTGTAGGCACAGATATGAGCCCACTAATACAACATGACCAGCTGTTGAAAGAAATGAAGGAAGGCAAGTGCAGAAAGATGTAAAATTTCAGTTCTGTGTAATTTATGCAGGTATTATGTTCCCTTTAGGGAATATTTTGTTCTTTGACTGGTTTAACTGGAAGAATCTCTTTGTGCATTTGCAGGTTCTATTTTCAAAGGGTTTCAGGAAGCATCTATTCACTTTCCTCCTACTTACAAGTATGACATTGGTTGTGACGTCTATGACTCCACCACAAAGCAGAGAACACCCTCATATACCGTAAACAGTTTTTTGCTAATTATATGCTAATATGTCACTATATACCCTATACTAGTACCGTAGTTAATTTTTCCTCTTGTGTTGACAGGATCGGATTCTTTATCGAAACAGACAGGTAGATGACATTAAAGTGATCAAGTATACGTCTTGCTCGTCCATTAAGACATCAGATCACCGGCCAGTCATCGGCATGTTTCAGGTCAAACTTCGTCCGGGTAGAGACAAGTAAGCAGCACTTGCACTCATTTCTACTTATTGAGTGGTAATCATGAAAAGAAATAATTCACCCGTAAAATGAAAATTCTGTCACCATTTATTCACCCTCCTGTTGTTCCAAACAAAGACTTTCATTCATCTTTGAAACACAAATGAAGATGCGTTTAATGAAACTTGAGAGATTTCTGTCCCTCAATTTCACCAAAACTACAGTTTAAAAGTAATCCATATGAATCCAATGGTTTAATCCAATCTTCTGAGGAAATTAAATCACTTTATATGATGAACAGATTTAATTTAGGCTTTTATTCATTTGCAAGCTTTGATTAGCGTACATACATAGAGCTCATCAAATATGGTCAAAGTCCCTTTAAGACAAGTCATTTCACTCGGCGGCCATCTTTGAAACGCCTCTCGGTCATGCAAGTCCAGCTCCCATCTCTTTGAATGGGGAAACATCAAATTTTCCAAAACTGTTCGTCAAGCTTACAATTAAATTTCATATTTGAAATTACAGATGAAATCTGACAACAACTGTCTCATAAATTTTGTTTCTAAACGCTCAAATCATGACAGAAAACAAAAATTTTCAGTCTGGATCAAGCTCATGTGCAGTGGAAGCTCACGTCTGACTGTTTCTATAGGAACCGGAGCTTCTAAGGGCAGCTGCAGTGACGCAATGACTCTATCAGGTGGCGATTGGCTATTATTTAGAAGGTGGGACTTATTCCGCCATATTGAGCGTTACACTTTTCCCCATTCAAAACAATACGAGTGACGCGTCTTGTGTTATTCTTTAGTCTTTAATATGGTGAACTGAAGCACAGAATCTGCATATCTTTTTGCGAAAATAAACTTATGGGTTTGGAACGACATTTTGAGTAAATGATGACCAAATTTTTGGTTGCACTAACTAATAGTTACATGACTCTCCAGTTTGACTTCTTCACATTCATGTCATTCTAAATATTTTGGTGTTACGAGTTACCTTAAATATAATGGCAATCAAAAGCACTGGGACAACCGGCTGTTGTCTCCCTACAAAACAAGCCATGTGATCTAGTCAACTCAAGCTTTTCATCAATTAATGGAATGTTTTGAGATCTGTTTATATTACAGGTGTGTGTTTGTCATAAGACATTTTTCATGCAGGTTTGATAAACCACTAACTCAGTCTGTTATCCTCCCCAGCATTCCCTTGGGTGCTGGCCAGTTCGACAGGAGCCTGTACCTAGAAGGAATCCGAAGGAGAATCACACGGGAGTTGAAGAAGAGAGAGGCAGCCATGAAAAACCAGAATAACAGTACAGTTTGCACCATATCCTGATCTACCGATGTGCGAGAGCCGTAGGGTGCTAAAACTGATCAACACTGAGCTACTGACTTGGAAAGCTGGACTTTCAGGACCAAAGGATAACTCTGAAGTGCACAGTCCAGGGACCAAAAGACTGCAGCTGGACTTTTAGCAGCTAGTGTTGGAACTGTAAAATATGACTTTTTAAATCTATAAATTATACTGACCAGAGTAAATTAAGTTAACTGTACTGTACATCCATTATTCCTAATTAGTTTTTTTGTATTGTTTCATATTCTGCTATTTAACTTGCAAGCTGTAACAGTTAGGCCTGTCGCGATAGTCAATAAATCAATTAATCGCACGATAAAAAAAATGAGCTCGATAATTTTTCCGGCCGTGATAATTCCATTTGCATGCTTGTTTGTTTTCCTCGTCTCTCTCTCGCTCTACCAAAGAGACTCTCTCGCTCGGTTCTTTAGCGTATAGGAGGAGTGAACCCTCGTCAGTCACATGGTCTTTGTGTGGGAAAGCGCCGGCGGGACTGCTTGCGGCGACTGCCGGGAGAGAGAGAAGACCATCTATGGAGAAGACGCTAGTTGTGAGTTGGAGGGAAAAAAAAAGAAAAAGTTGGAATTGGTTTGAAAGCCAAACGCCACAGCGAGGCCGATCTCATGGAAATGCGTATCTATACCACGAATGTTATTTCTCCTGCCATTTATACGCCAAAAATAGCTTTTGCGTGCATGCATGATACGCTCTTTATGGCGTGTAATACGCACGCACTCCTCCCCCCTAATCCTAACCAAGTATTTTCAGTGTGTAGCATACACGCAATAAAGTGCGTCTCCGTCTTCCCGACAGTACACACTCA
>JAPMNU011395279.1:274-10686 GCA_029874995.1 Alburnus alburnus
AGAATGTCCGAGTGCATTGGGTTAGCTATGCGCACTGTGATTGGCTCATCGCGTTTGGGGGCGTGGCTTAGCCATAGGTCAATTGGCGTTTTGAGCGCCTGAAAACGCAAACTTGGTTTCAAAGTGCACGTTTTTGAAAACATTCTCAGTGTAAACAATACAATCGTGAATCTCTGGAGACGATGACGTCATGCACATGCGTATTACGTGTTCAGTCTACAGTTTTTCATCGCCATCTACTGGCCTGGCAGCAGAATACAGCGTTTTTAGCCGTTTTCGCGGATCCGTGTGAACGGGGATCGTTTTGACGATGGTGTCGTCCGTACGTGGAAAACTCAAAGGAAAAACTTCTCCGTTTCAAGCATATCGTGGTCGTGTAAACGTACCCTAAGAGTCCATGAAAGTGAAACTAACTGAACACAAACGTAACAACATCATTAATTAGCCTCTTCTATGTCTGTAGGAGCTCAGCAAACGCATGTTTTGCTAGAGATTTGCACAAACACAAATGATGAGTTTAATCTGCACTTCATCCAGGGAATGCAACACTGTCGTCTTCAAAACGAGGACGAGTTTAGGGCCAGCTGGTTTATTTTCTTGCCTATTCTTATCCTCCGTCTGATCCAGCGGGACTGCAGTGATTAGCCCGTTTGATGTTGGCCTCTGAACCCCCAGGGACGTGCCCCCGGACTGGGCCGAAGCCGAGACTCAAAGAGATCCGCAGCTGCAGACGTGGGACAACGTAGTCGGGCCAAGCACAGATCCCTGTGGCACTCCCCTCATGCGAGTTTACGCTTACAGTCACGCCGCATTTTAAGACAAACATATTGTCCTGCCGTTTGCAGTGATGGGAACTGAGTTGGCCTGTGTTTGCGAAATGTGTGCTTAAACAGGGATAGATGCAAGGCAAACATGAAAGGAAATAAACCTGGTTCATCTCCAAGAAGTTCTGTATCACTCTCGCCAAAATAACATCTAAAGTGTGAACACTCAGAGCACAATTGTTTGTCATGTATATGCATTTCCTCTGATGCTCATGACAAGACAAGAGCTAACTTTTTTTCCTTTTTCAAGTGGCATTTGGCATCTCCATAGCAACGGAAAGTTAAACAATGCACTGATTCTCATTTGCATTGGGAAGGGGGAGCCTCTTTTGATGGGAAGGGGGCTCGGGACAAACAAACAGCACACCAGCTGCTTGTGTCTGCATGCATATACATGTTTAAATTCACATGTGCATATCAAAAGGGCACGCAAAAGCCTAAATACGCAACAAAAATGATGCAAGCCATGCTAAATATCACATACATTCCCTCTCTGTCACACATACGCGTGTGGAAGTGTGTCCAACAAGCCAGCATATAATGCGGCGAGCAGCGGTTTCATCTCGTTTAAATTTCTCCGCTCATCCTCTGATCTCTGCTATCAAGCGTTGCTCTCTTGATGTGCGCGCTGGCTGGCTGTTTGAAGTTAGGCGCTGACTTTAAAGCGGCCAAAAGACCCTGAACGGCAGGTAGGAACCAGACCGGGGATCCTGGGTGCTCGTTAGCCCAATGACTGTTTAATTAGCTCGATGAGGACCGCGGCGTAAATGCGCCTGCCTATTGACACAAATGGGCATCTGTGTTGTTCACTGCTCATGCGGGGCTAATTTATTCATCCTCAGCCGTGTGTGTCTGGCGCACTAACACGTACGTCAGATAAAGGCACTCGTTTCATCTCGACACTTTAAAGCCACGGCATAGGGGGGAAAAAAACACAATTCAGCAGATGAAAGGAAGCGCTGTGCTGTACAGAAACAAGACATGCAAAACGTCCTGGAATGGTTTTAAATTACATATGTGCCAATGACAGCCAGACCTGATTTATTTCGTTTAATAGCTGTCCTATTTCAGTGCATTTTTTTCTCTCTCTTTTTTTTTGTTAGCCAACAATAAACTGCCAGGAGGTTCATTACTAAAACTGGATCATTTGTGATGCAAAGAAATAAAATATTGTAGCAACCGTCATGTTAGATTAGGAATCAACACTGAATTCAATCCGTCCTGTATTATACTAATAATTGATGATAATACAAAACCTTTGGTGCTAAAGATATCATAATTCAGTCTATTACACTAGAGCATTTCAGTAATGATGTACTTTTGTGGGTCAACCTGGAAGTCAGCGTCACACTGGTTTCCCTCGACAAAAGGATTTTCCCACTGGCTGTTGGATTATTGTGGAAAATAACTGAAAGGGAAGCTATGTGACCAACGAAACTTCATGATTCTTACATGTTTTGTTCATCGTGATAATCTTCACAAATGAACGTAACATTTAGGAAATTTGAAGCCTAAATACAATCATGAGAAGTAAAGCGCTAAACAACAAACTACACCACGGTCGCACTCCAACACCAGCATCAGCGAGTTAAGGCCCATTCACAACAAGGACATAACAATAAAAATATAGTTCTTAAAATCACTCTCAATATTAAAGAATAGCAGAGTTCACACCACAGCTGTAATGATAACGATATAGAGAAACAATATCGTAGGGATCACTTTCAGAATGATTTTTTTACAGCGGTCGAATGATAAAAAACACTGACAGCCAATCAGAATCCACTCTAATTTAAAATGACAGACGACATTATGGAGAAGATAATCGCCAAGGTCAAGAAAAATCCACCAGTGTTTGACAAGTCAAGGCTCTTTTCAAGAAAATGGATATGGAAAACAGTGGTTCATTCACTCTGAATAAACGGTGAGAAGTATTAACGTTAGGTTTCAACAACATTGTCTTGCTTCCTTTGAAGTTGCGGTGAAAAAGACTTGATATTGAATACGTCGGCTTAATTCAGTGTTAGATTATTAGCTCGATTACACTAGCTTCACTCAAAACACAGCATGCTGAGGACATCGGCTGGTTAAAGCTGTGGAAATGCAACAAGAACAGCAAAAACATGTTCAATGACGTTGAACACACTTTGAAACCGCAGTGCGCGAGCTAAGAATAAACAGACCGTTATCGTTCGTTGGTGCGAACGCAAATATCGTTCTTAGTGTGAACGGCCCTTTAGAAAAGAATTGAGTTAGAGTAGTTTGCAAGAGCATGATTATAAACACAACAAGGCTGTGAAATTGGACAAGTGATGAGTTTACATGGTCGGTGTGGTGATATTTAATGCCCCCAACAACCTTTGCAGTCCTATTTAGCCACTTGTTAGCAATCACCTTTTTTACTGAATTATTTTATATCATAGAATAAAACCTGGAAATATCTTGGGCTTATGTTCATCACAGACCTTATTTCAGCCATTTAACCAAAAACACATTCAAATAACCAATTGACTCCAAGACAAAATATCTGGAAGTGCTAAAATGCTAACTCGTTTCAGGTTTTGGACTACAAAAATATGTAATAGTCATCCCAGACTATTGGATCATGCAGAGCTTCACATGACATGACAAAAATCCTTCAGTCATAACTATATTTCGGTAACACTTTGCAATAAGGTTCACTAGTTAACATTAGATAATGTATTAACTAACATAAACTAACAATGAACAAAACATTTGTTACAGCATTTACTAATCTTTGTTAATGCTAGTTAATAAAAATCCAGCTGTTCATTGTTTGTTCATGCTAGTTCACAGTACATTAGCTAATGCTAAGAAATACAACCTTTGATTTTAATAATGTATTAGTAAATGTTGAAATTAGCATTAACTGAGATTAATAAATGCTGTAGAAGTGCAGTTCATTCTTAGTTCATGTTAACTAATGAACCTTATTGTAAAGTGTTACCTATATATCTTATTTTAGTTTTAGTCGGCTAGTGACCAATCACTGAAAATACTGAGTTTTATTAAGCGTGCACTTTGACTATGATGGGGAACGTTCTTTGCTCGCTTGCTGTATATAGTTTATCCTTTAAATTTACAGTACAGCTTCCTCTATTGCTTTCTATCCCAAAAAATGTGTTGATGAAATGTGATGCAAAGCGACGAAAAAAACAAATCTGAAAGTGTGTCAAGCAAAGGTATTCTTGTAAAAACTATAAATTCAGTCTCAAGTCTTGTGCTCCAGGCGACGATGATGTCACATGTCCACTGGCGGAGTTAATGACTGAAATCCAATTAAACGTGTGGTTGCTGCCAAGAGTGCGTGATAAACCAGGACAAGGGCCAAACAAACAAACAAACAAACGGCAAATAATGAGCTCATCAAGTGGGCCGAATCCAACCTGATGTCATTCTTCAACCTAAATGGGAAGTTTTCCACCAATGTTTGGACAATGTAAATAACCTCACATCTGTGCCTGGTGGGTGCGTTAAACGTGGCACACAGTTTTAGGATTGAGTAATGATGCCGTCGTTTGAACATTAATGCAGACACGTTGGTCTGCTTTTTCTGAAAGCACCTGCAATTACTGATAAAAAGTAACTTAACCAAAGTCAAGGGTGAAGAGTCCAACTAAAGTGAACACTGATCACCATAATGGTGACACATAACTAAACATTTTTAACCAACATCAACATCTAAACCTCTGTTAATTCTCAATAAGAGCTTCTGTAGACGTGTGACAGAAATAAAGTCAGTCTGGTTAGTAATGAGTGAAGCTGGTAATACTGTTTGTGGAGTTGTTTCATCAGATCTTGAGAGAGTTAATGTATTTTATCTTCAGTTCATCGAAGACTGTGTCTGAATAAAGTTGTAGTGTGTGTTCTTATTTCTCTTTCTTTCAGTGCTTGTTCACAGCTGGTGTTTGAATGATTGAAAGAACGTTTCAGGAACATCATACTAACCTTTAAATAACATTATATTAACATTCAGGAAACTGGACATTTTTATGTTCTTGGGATGTTAGAAATCAACGTTACTATAATATTGAATTGTTGATGAAAATTAAGTTGAAAGAGCGTTTGAGGAACATCACACCTCCTAAAACATGTTCCTCTCAAAACTCTGTTAGCTTTGTACATGCTGCTTCATCCTCAAATATCACAAGCATATCTACATACACGGAAGCCATTTGACAAATTGAAATGCATGATTTCAAAATACCTGCAAAGGTATAGTGATAGCAGAGAGAAAAACAGCTGTTGACAGCATCAACCTCAACAGTCTTAAACTCAACAAGTGGTGTGAACGTTAAACGTGGCACGCAGAGTTTGGCTCTCTTTTCCAGTGAGTGACGGTGAAAAAGCGAGGCTAGACGAACCAACCTGAAGTGTGTGATTGCACCCGATACACAAACCCTGCGAGCTTCCCCTCAGAACGCCATGCTAACCACTTCCACATCTCCCGATGCATTCCTGCGGCTGGGAACGGGCTCCACATCTAAAGACTCCGCTGTGGGCCAGGAGATGGCCTTCCCAAAACAGGACTTAGAGCAGAGCCTCTTCAACAGCCCCATAATCCAGTCCAGACCACAGCATTGTTCACATTTCACTGGCCTCTGCTAGCACTCGACAATACAGGAGCACTGGTGCATATACAGCCGGGTTCACACTGAGCGATTTCGGCCGCGATTTGGCCGTCTGAGACTTGGCGTTAGTTTGACATGTTCACCGACAGCTGATTAATGACCGCTGCGATAAAATTTTACTCCGACGAAATTCTGGCAGAAGATTTGTCTCAGTCCAGCAGTGATTCTCCAACGTTTTTTACATGGCAAGAAAAATGTAAAAGTGAAAAGTTTGACCGGTATAGTGTTCAGTTTAGAGGCTGTGGCAGGCGTTACCTGAGCGAGTCCTCCATCTTGCTGATCTTCCTCTTGCTCTCGACCCGTTCCTTCTCCAACTGGGCCTGAAGCGTCTGCAACTGGGACAGTGTCAATCACTCAACAGGCTTTCAGCAGCACAGCTCAACAGAGCTGATCTGATTTAGTAAAGGTCAGAGGTCGTGTGCTGGCCTGCAGGTGTATATACGGCCTGTGCTTTGCAGATGTGCCCTTGACAGAGGTCCCGCTTTATAACCGGCCCGGCCCTTTGAAGACGGCACCAGGTGTCTGAGGCTGATCTTAAACCTTACCTTCGCCTGATTGTGTCGGGACAATTATTAAAGCGGCCCTTTTTATGACAGTTCTGCAGCTTTGAAGACGTTTGAAAGGGAGCAGCTCTTATTAAGTCTCATAATTAGTGGGGCAATCAGGTCGGGTCTATTACTGTCCCGTTACGCTCCCCTTTCATTTGGGGAAACACTTGACAAATACCAACTTGGTCCTGTTTCCACCTGGCGTTTTTAGAGGTCTGATCACATTTGCAAATCATTCGGGTTTTTTCTTTTCTTGTTTCCTTGCTACTGTCACCTTTTTTTGCCTTTGGCTTTTGGCTTGCTTAGTTGGGGACATTTAATTTGATATTCAACACTATTATAGATCTGCCTTCATTGACACCATTATATGTGACCCTGGACCACAAAACCAGTCACATATCGCACTGGTATATCTGTGGCACTAGCCAACAATATATTGTATGGGTCAAAATGATTGATTTTTCTTTTATGCCAAAAATCATGAGGATATTAAGTAAAGATCATGTTCCATGAAGATATCTTGTAAATTTCCAACCGTAAATATATCAAACATGTATTTTTGTGAGTGAATGCTGCACAATCGCCAACATAAATGGTCAACTTTAAAGGAGATTTTGTCAATGTTTAGATTTTTTTGCACCCTCAGATTCCAGATTTTCATAATAGTTGCATCAATAAAGGTGACTTGTCTTGACAAAGTGGCCAGCGCTAAATACAGGAGGAAACGAGGTCTAAAACGTCTTGTGGTCGAGGCACTGAAATCACATATGGAGGAAGTCAAAGATGTTTGCGACTACATCGAATTTGTAGCAAAGCGCTAGTCGGTACTCGCCGCCACTCACTTAACATGCGGTTTTTATGGGTTTTGCGCACCAAACAAGTGATTTAAACTTCGCTGTTGTATTAAAACGGTTGTGGCGGAAATCATAGTCATGTAACATGAAATTGTTGTTGACAATGCTACAATTTTCGGTAACACTTTGTTTTACAGTGTCATTGCCACATATGTTACATGTAGTCACTATAGTAATAACTATTACTTATGCATAATTACATGCAATTAACCCTCAACCAAACCCTAATCCTAACCCTTTAATAAGTACATGTAGTTACTTAATATTACTCTCTACTTAAATGTATAATTACACCTTAAAATAAAGTGTAACCCAATTTTCTATGTCATAATCATTTGTTAACATGTATTCATTACTTTAATGCACTCATTGTTTCTGCCTTAAATTATCACATTGTTTAAATTAGTACATTTTTAGCAAACTGTGTGATTTTGTATATGTACATTTCTGAAATATATACCTTAGACAGTTTCCGCTGATAACAGATCACTCTAGATAATAATGTGGACTCAGTGATGTAGAGTTTTGGTGAAATAAGAAGGAAGAGTCTTGTTGAAAAAACCTGTATGAGTTTCTTTCTTCTACTGAACACAAAAGAAGGTATTTTGAAGAATGTTGGTAACCAGACAGTTGAGGGTATTTTTATTCTACAATGGAAGTCAATGGGGTCCATCAACTGGTCTGATTATCCACATTCGTCACAATATCTTCTTATTAGTTCAACAGAAGAAACTCATACAGGTTTGGAACAGCTTGAGGGAGAGTAAATGATGATTTGGGTGAACTATCCCTTTAATGCCAGGTGGAAGCAGGGCCCTTGTAACGATCACTCGATTTTACAGCCTCAAATCTTCCCTTCATCAAAGTGAACTAGGGCAATTGAGAGCAGAGGAAATGCTTTTATGTCTAACTAAAACGGCCTGCTTCGGCTTATACTGCTTCTGAGACTGCTGCTGATTATGAAGACTGGTCAGTCTCTTTTCAAGTTTATTATAATTGTTGCAATATAATAACTAGGGCTTTAAACTTATAAAGTTTGGTGTGAATAATCAAAAGTTTAATATGTGCAAATCAATGTAAAAAAAAAAAAAAAAAAAAAACGGGCTCGAATGAAAGTTAACAGGATTTTTTCAATCAGGCAACTCACCTCACTAAACCACACTTACTGAGAGCAGGCACACAGAGTCTGTACGTTTCTTTATAATCAATGACTCTTGCTTTGATATTTCATTATGCTGTATAATGGCTAGGCTGACCCCTAATAGACAACCAGAAGAGGCTTAGACGACCAAATATTCAGAAGGGGCCAGCTCAAATAATGACATGTCCAAACACTTATAAATAAGCCATATTGTATTTTTAATAATATCATGCAGAGTTTTTGATTAAATTAATTACCTTTTTGGCAGTGCTGTTTTGCAGATCTGCTATCTCTTGCTGCATCTTATTCTCTTGGTCCTGAACAAAACAAAACAAATTAAATTAAATTAAATTAAATTAAATTAAATTAAATTAAATTAAATTAAATTAAATTAAATTAAATTAAATTAAATTAAATAATAAGAAAGCAAAACAAAGCAAAGCAAAGGACAAGAAAGCAAATCAAAACAAAGCAAGCAAACAAAAACAAATCAAAGCATAAGAAAGCAGAGCAAAGCAAAACAAAACAAAGCAAATCAAAGCAAATAAAAAAGCATTAGAAAGCAAAACAAAGCAAACAAAAGCAAAGCAAAGCAAAGCAAACAAAGCATTGGAAAGAAAAGCAAAACAAAGCAAACAAAAACAAAACATAAAGCAAAGCAACCAAACCAAACCAAACTAAACCAAACCAAATCAAAACAAACAAAACAAAACAAAGCATTGGAAAGAAAAGCAAAACAAAGCAAACAAAAACAAAACATAAAGCAAAGCAAAGCAACCAAACCAAACCAAACCAAACCAAACCAAACCAAACAAAACAAAACAAAACAAAACAAAACAAAACAAAACAAAACAAAACATTGGAAAGAAAATCAAAACAAAGCAAACAAAAACAAAACATAACAAAGCAAATCAAACGAACCAAACAAAACAAAGCATTAGAAAGAAAAGCAAAGCAAACAAACAAACAAAACGAAAAACAAAGCATAAGAAAGAAAAACAAAACAAAAAACAAAACAAAACAAAGCATTGGAAAGAAAATCAAAACAAAACAAAGGAAACAAAAACAAAACAAAACAAAACATTGGAAAGAAAAGCAAAACAAAGCAAACAAAAACAAAACATAACAAAGCAAACAAAACAAAGCATTAGAAAGAAAAGCAAAGCAAACAAACAAAACAAAAACAAAGCATAAGAAAGAAAAAAAGCATTGGAAAGAAAAGCAAAACAAAGCAAACAAAAACAAAACATAAAGCAAAGCAAACAAACAAAACAAAACAAAAACAAAGCATTAGAAAGAAAAGCAAAGCAAACAAACAAACAAAACAAAACAAAGCATAAGAAAGAAATGCAAAACAAAACAAATGAAACAAATGAAACAAAAACAAAACAAAACCAAGCATAAGAAAGCAAAGCAAAGCAAAGCAAAACAGATAAACAAACAAACAAATAAGGAGTTGTCAGTTGACAGCCTAATAATCAATAATTGTCATTTACGCATAAAGCCATCATGGAACGACAATCGCGAAACCATTTTACAGGCATATTTTCAGAGTGAGGAAAATCGTCAGTTTTAATTTTATCCATTGGGATTTCATTGGATGGTGAAGGGTTTGGAAAGGGTTTGACAAATAAGAGGGCACGTGGTGACGTCTGACAATAAAGAAAAGAGATTCAGGGGCCAAAGCAAGTTATTACACACTGGCAACAATATTATGAAGACCAATCTGACTTCTCTGGAGTAACATGAGCCGATGAACTGACTTGCTGAGGTACATCGGGTCGTTCACACTGACGGACTTGCATGATTTGCATGACAAAGCAACTGGTCGTTAGTTTTCATTGAGAGTTGGCAGCAAAATCTGATTTGGGGCTTTTAACATTATGCAAATAAGCAGTGATGTGATGCAGTGACTGTCAATGGAAATGAAGTCAGTGGATTAGCCCTGTGAAATACAGCAACCAGATGTGCCTTACTGTGTGTGTTACTGTGTTAACTGTGAATCCCACCAATAACGAGGGCAACCAGCAGTAGGAACATCCACTATACCCACTATATGAGTGTGTGTGTGTGAGCTACTGACCCTGAGATGTCTCTGTCTCCTGTTTTCAGTCTCCTGAATCTGCTGTTTCAGAAGGATCACAGTCTGCTCCAAACCCTCAATCGCCTCCGATGCCTGACACAAACACACACTACATTCACAAAATGCTATGAAACCATAAACTTAAAACAAATAAAATAATCAAAAACACTGAGATTGGCTCCGTTCCAAAACCTAGTGAGCTGATTTTCATCACAAACATCCTCCTGATGCAAAGACCCCTCAGTAGACAGCAAGAATACCCCTTACCAAAGAGGAGTATACCCCAGGTTCATTTTAGTGTATATATATA
>JAPMNU011395323.1:0-10482 GCA_029874995.1 Alburnus alburnus
ATACAAGCTTCATAAAAATGATCATTCTAGGAGGAAATTTCAGATGGCTTTTAGAGGTTTTTGCATCTGAACTCTTCATATACACACACACATTTATTTATATATATACATATATACACACACTCACACAGAGACATAAAATATATATATAAATATAGTAATATATATTCACACACATATATTATGTAAACTAAAACTTTTATGTTAGATGCACTGCGCTAATGTCAACAAAAGATATGGCACGTGTTGTCTCTAACTATGATGCACTTTATTATTTTCAATTAGCATTTTTTTAGCACCTCTCAGAACAGACACGTTGTTGGGTCTCGACCAATACTAGAGTTCCTCATAGCTGCTATATAACCACATCTAAGGAAGAAATCTTTATTCATTCCTCAAGAGATGCACCCAGAAGCAAAAGGTATTTTAATCTTTTAAGTGCGAAGAATGTAAACGGAATTACTAGGATAATTAAACCTGTAATTAGGGCTTATTTAGGTTAATGAAAGAGCCCATCCTTCATCATCCTCTGAAATTACCCAGCCAAACGCTGGTATTCAGGTAAGCAAGGGGAACGTCTTCTACTCTGCTATTGCGCGTCCAGTATTGATCTTCCTTTTGACAGTGAAAAACGGAGCGCATATAAAGTGTATACCTGAGCTCATGTCTCTGTTAGATCCTCTTTAGAAGATGCTATTTACAGCGTCTGCTGCAGTGTGCCACACAGGCCTTTGCTTTCCTTGTGTGTTTGTGGAGTTGAGCAGGTGTCGTCGTTTAGCGATTGCACCGTTACGTCTGTACACCTGCTCGAACGTAAACACGGCAGCATTTGAATGACAACAAACGGTGGCGGATGCCAGTTGTTGTTGCTAGAAACACGTTCCAGAGTTAATAAACGGCCCTTTTTAAACTTGACCTTTTGAACATTTTAAGCGTGTTTGCAGGCGCGCGCACGGCAGCTGAACTTTTGTCCTGTATTTGAATTCCAAATGCATTCGAAGAGTCAGTTATGCAAAGGTTGAATGAGAGCTGTTGAATATTCGTTTTTCTAAACGATTTCCTGCCTGAAACTTAATGCGTTTTTCTGCTAGCATGTTTGCGCTCTCTTTTAACTCCTCTTCTCGCACATTATTTTACACTCTTACCTTTCAATGCTGGTACTGTTTGGAAAAAGCATGATGTCATTGTTTTATTTGACCTGCCTTCCCTCTTTCCAAACTTTTTTTTTTTTTATTCCTGACAGACGTCGGATGTGAAACAGTAGTATTGTGTCTCTCAAGACTGCGCTTGTATGGGAGGGAGGAGATGTTATCAGTGAAGGCATGGATGCGTGAAGAATCCTTGAGCCTGCATTGAACTTGCCAGGGATACAGCCACCGCCTCTGGTGATCCAACTTGTCGCTCAGACACTTTCGCTAATTAAACCTGCACATATCAGTGTGGCCCGCAAAGGCCATAGTGATGTCATAGCGTCTCAGAGCCGCTTCCATGACTGAAATCACATCACAGGTGCCATTTAGGAGTGCTCAAAGACCTTTTATTATAAATGATTTATATTACAATCCAGCAGCTACAAGCTAACAACAATATGCAATATCTTTTAAATGTATTATTATCAATTTATAGATAGATAGATAGATATTAAATAAAATATTGCACTTATATAGCTTTGATTTAGTTAGCTAATATTAATTGACCTAGAATATTTTGATAATATTTATGATTATTATTGTTTAATAATAATATTTAACATATTTATGTCATTATTATTATTGATGATGATGATATTTTTATATACATTTATATTATGCATCATTGTTGTATACTATTAATGAATTTGACCTTGAATATTTCTATAATTATATATATATAAGCTATATAAGGGTGCATTATCTTTTAAATGTCTAAAATAAAAATGAAAATATATATTTATTTATATTATTGTGAACAATAATAAAAAAAATATTTGAGGTCAAGTTCATGGTAGCTACACTGAAGGTACAGTATATAAGGATGTATATAAGGATATAATATATATATGGATATAAGGTTAACAATAATATAACAATTAAATAATTTATAATCAGATTATATTATGTATAATTTAATCGAAGCAGTATTTATCAATAGCATGGAATAAAACACTAAGGGTTTCTTGCAAAATACTGCACAGAGACTCGAATCAGTGAATAGTTTCTTTTTGAATTGTTTATTTACATTGTCTTTACAGCTGTACAAATTAACCGATTTACTTAAACAAACCTGACTG
The DNA here is from genome assembly GCA_029874995.1 of Alburnus alburnus. Classification (NCBI taxonomy): domain Eukaryota; kingdom Metazoa; phylum Chordata; class Actinopteri; order Cypriniformes; family Leuciscidae; genus Alburnus; species Alburnus alburnus. The sequence continues at coordinate 2,270 of JAPMNU011395323.1, forward strand.
TCCAAGATTTTTGTTGTTACATCGCTTCTGGTTGGTGAAAGTTGCTTGTTACTGGAGAACCTAATGTGATGTAGTCTGTAATGTCTACAAAGTGTAGTTACAGTAAGTTAGTTGCATTGCTCCTTTTAGTTGTAGTTACTCCCAGCACTGTAGGGATGGTTGTTAACTCCTCCCTAGGATGACGGCACCCCTTCCTGTTTATCTGTTTGTGCAAGTTGCAGCGCACTAAACCACATTCTGACAGCCAATTAATCACCAGGGGTTGCAGGTCGAGAAGGAGCAAGAAAATCCAGTGTGCACCGCCCAATGAAAGAGAGGAAACCTTGGTTAATTGTCTGCACGACATTTGTGCATATGGACCCGCTCGAGGGTCCTGTGCATGATACCATTAGTCATGTTCCACAACATAAAGGGTGGAATGTAGAAACTCCCTCAACATCTCAACAACATCCTATATATGAAGGATGCAAGAGGAAAACCAAAAGGTAAACACATGTTGTTGCCCACACGGACTGTTCAGGAGGTCTCATGTTCATCAGTCAAGTTGGAAAGAAGAATGAAGTCACATGCTGGTCGATGAATCACTTGCGTATGTTGATGGCTACGTTTGGGTTTGGCATCACGGCTCAGGGTTTATGACAAGTCTGCTCATGTACCATTGATCAGATATGCGATACGGCTCCATTCATGACTTCTCATTCAAGCCAGTTCCTTTCTTGTTGGAGATCGTTCAATTGGTTTAAACAGAATTAGCATTTATGTGGCAAGAAGTTGAATGAGAATAGTTTTCCCAATAAAGAAAATGTATTCCAGACCTGAATGACTGTCTTTTGGAGTGCAGACTTTAGGAGAATGTTCTGGCGACTTTTGTCTGTACAACGAAAATGAACAGGGACGGATGCTGTTGAGCTCCAAAAACTGTCAAAAACAACATAAATAATTATGACATGCTGATATGAAGCTCAAGAAGCATTTCTTATTATTCTCAATTTTGAAAACAATTGTGCTGCTTAGTATTTTTGCCGAAAACCGAAAGTTCTGAAGAACATAATTTTTTCTGACATTAAAAATGTCTTTAACAATTGTGTAGGCTTACTTTTGCTTCTCACCATAACAATTTTAAAAGTTATAGCCATGAAGAAATAAAGGCTTTTTAAAGTTTTTTCACCAATTCGAGTGCCTTGGACTTTTTCTAATGTCTTTAACAATTGGTTTTGATCAATTTGATGCGTCCTTGCTACTAACATAACTAGCTACTATTATTGTATTTGATCTTTAATATTTTAATTATATTATTATTAAATAACAATAATAAATATCATATTTGATATATATAATATACATAATATATTATATTTATATTATACAACTATTAACAATAATGATAATGTTAAAAATAAGAAATATTGTTAAAATATTATACAAGGTCAAATTCATTAATACTAGCTACACTGAAGCTATTCAATTGTGCAATATCATGTAAATATATAAAATAATAAATATCATATAAAAATGTATCCTTGCCGGGTTAAAATATATTAAACATTTTTTTAAATGCAACTTCTGTGTGTGACAATGAGAAGTGTGAACATTCTAATAAACTTCTTTTGTGTTTCATGGACTGAAATAATTTATACGAGATTGTAACGACAAGAGATTGAGTAAATGATGACAGAATATTCATTTTTGAGTGAACTAATCCTTGAATTTAGAATGTTGTCTCAAAATTTGAGACTTGATATTAATCTGCATCCTCCCCCCCCCCTGCATTTATGGCTGCATCTATTTCATGGAAATGCATGAATCTCTCACTTTCTATATTTTTTTCTGTCTTGTTTTCTAGTCAAACGTTGAGGATGAAACGGCTGGAGTTCAGGCAGCATGTGAAATTCATGCTGTGCTGCGCTATGAATACCACGTTCTGTATTCTTGCAGCTATCAGATCCCCGTCCTCTATTTCAGAGCCTCTACGTTAGGTACACGACATTCTCTCTCACTGCATTTCTATCATTAAACTGCAAAGTCTTGTTTATATGCTGTCTGTTTCGCTTATCAGTGTGTGTATTTCAGTACCCTCTGTGTTCTGCTTTCTCAAAGTCTGGTTTTATGTGCGCTGCAAAAACAGACTCAACATTTACACTGAGATCCCATCTCAACAGGAGTGTTTTGAGTTTTGAGAAAGCAGGCAGAACGGTGACTTACGCCTGTGCTCTACAAAGTTTGACTTTGTGCTGTAAATAAATTAAAGGCTGCCGTGTAAACATTTTTGGAGCTGTTATTGTGCAAGTTAGCAAATATGCACATGCAAGCATCAACCATTTTAAAGTGATCACTTATACGGACTGTAATCAGATTAGAAAACCTTATACTCATTACAGATGGGAATCCCCTCTCTCTTGAGGAGGTGTGGAGCAATGTTCATCCGAACTATAGACAGAGACTACAACAGGGACCCTGGGACACACTGACCCAACAGGTAATGTGTGTGATATCATGAGTAAACTGAATTTGTTGTTTGGCAGTTGCTTTCTCAAAATTATCTGGCCAGCTTTTCACAGTTTCAAAGACTCAACTGTTACAAGGTAATATATGATACACAGCTGTGTGTGTGTGTGTGTGTGTATATATATATATATATATATATATATATATATATATAAACACACACAATATCATATATTAGCAATATATATATTAGCAATAAACACACACAATAGCATATATTAGGGCTGTCGATTATGGTAAAAATAACGTGAATAAAATGATTTAACGCTCGTAGTTAAATAGAATGCCCCTAAAATTCAAGATTTCAGGACAAAAATGCCTTTACATGATTTTTTTTTGTCTTGTATTTATTTATATCATATGATATAGTTAAGCAATATAAGACGAGGAACGAGCGCAATATCACACGAGTGCTGTTTTTGTCCCAAATAGCACGAGTATGAATGTGATATTGATTTTATACAAGTTCAATAAATAAGAAGTTAATATTGTGTTATATTTTGAACACAGTATTGTCTGTTCTGAATGAATCTGCGTTTTGAGCGAATCAGTCGGGTGAACCAATGATTCAATGGCCCATTCTTAAAGAGACCCATTTATGAATCCGCCGTTTGAACGAATCAAATGAATGAATGATTCACTGACTTACTCATTTAGACATTTATCGCTACCTACTGGCAGTTTTAGTTTCTTATTTAGAAAATCACTTCATTTAAAAAATATATAATATCATATTTCGGGGATAGACAAAAAATAAAAATTCTGTTAAGTCCCCCATTGGTGAAAATTGAGCTTTTAATGTTGTTTATATGTCCATATGATGTCTTTTTATATGCTTTAAGACAAACCATTTGCAAATTCATAAGTCAACACAACACCATTGTTGAGTATTTTCAGTGAACCAAAGACAGTCTCAAAAATGCGGTTTGAAATCGCTGGTGTTTCTGACGTCACAAACTACCTTAACCAATTATGTCAATAGTGGATCTGGGATTGAGTGGAGGCGGGGCTAATTTGCATATTCATAGAACCGTTGTGAAAATGTTGTGCATCAAAACCCACAGTGTAAATGCATCCTAAAACTATCATTGGTCGGTTTACATGACAATCAGATAGCTGTTCCTGTCTTAGTGGGTGGTTCTTGGCCATAATAAGCTACGATGTGGATCAAACTTTACGTTTGATGGCTGGCATTCCTCCCTGGTAGATCTCCTGGATCGTATGGAAAAACAGATTCCAGCTGTTTAGGGCTGCCTCCTGCCTTAGGCTGTGAGGGGCGCAGATCCGTAGGCATGATTACTGGGAGATGGTGAATGGATGGAGCGATAGATGCAGAAAAAGGCTGATTAGAGGCAGTGGGGGATATTAGAGGAGAGGGACCGCAGTAAAAGCAGAGGGAGAGACTCCGGAAGGTTTGAGGGTCTTGAGGTGCCCAGGAGATGGAACACTGCCGCATCTGACGCAGGTAAACATGAGTGACTCACATCAAAGCCTTACGAGCAGTGACGCCAGTGGAATCTCTCTCTCTCTCTCTCTCTCTCTCTCTCTTTATCTCTTGCTCTGTCTCTCGCTTTTCTCTCTGCACTCTGTTTTTACCCTCTTATACTGTATCTCTCGTTCTCTTCTTTATCTCCCCAATTTTCTTAAACCCAAATACGCATTCTTAGCGTAACCAATAATAGAGGTTGCAAAGTAGATTAGGACAACGCAGAACCCTTCTCTCTTGAGGACCCAATAAGGCCTCAATTAATAACGGTCAGTGAACGGAGTGTGAATGTGTCATGAAAATGAACCTAAATGAATGTTCTTTATTAGCATCTATGGTTCCATGCATGTTCAAGGTTCTTTTCAATTGAAAAAAAAAAATCTTTCGATTATTAAAATGTTCTTCACACTAAGAAAAAATGGTTCTATTAAGAATTGATCACTAAAAGGTTCTTTGGGGAACCTAAAATGGTTCTTCTATGGCAGTGGTTTTTAATCTTGGTCCTGAAATACCCCCAAAACTACACCTTTTTGATACAACACATGATACTAACACACATATTTCAGGTCTTGAAAGTGAAAGCGACATGTGAAGGCCTAGTATGGTTACCCGGACTCGGAATTTGTCCTCTGCATTTAAACCTTCCAAGTTAGTGCACAGCTGCACACTCATTAGGAGTAGCGAGTAGAGTAGGGAGTAGTTGCAGCCGGGGAGTGATTGGGGGTTAGGTGCCCTGCTCAAGGGCACATCAGTCATATCGGTATTGAGAATCGAACCCACAATCTTTGGGTAACCAGACTGACTCTCTGACTCTCTTACCATTAGACTGCCCCTGTTTTGAAGTCTCTAGTAACAAGATTGAATCAGGTGTTTTTTTTGGGGGGAAACATCTAAAATGTGCAGTACTCCAGGACCAAGATTGGGAACCACTGTTGTATTGTATCACTGCAAAAAAAACTTTTAGTACCTTTTATATTCAAGACTGTATGTGATCTGAATGCATGCGTGTGTGTGTGTGTGTGTGTACAGTATATATATATATATTTTACAGAAGTATCTATTTCAACAGAACAAGACTCTGAAGTGCAGTGTTTAGCCTCCACGTTCACAACAGTTTGGTATGCATAGTGATTCAGTCTGTTCTCCCATGAGGCCTGTAGATGAAGTCATGATAATTGACTGGCCGAGCTGGAATCGTGCTGCAGTATAGGAACACAATGGCATTGCTTTTCACAAATAACCTGAAAAAGTCCAACTCTATCTCGCTGATGCTAACAGTGAGGTGTCGTCGAGGGAATTTGAAGAGTCAGCATGTCTTTGGTGCTTGAACGGTAACAGAGCAATAGATCTAGACAGTTGATGTTGTGAATTTTAATGCAGATGGTGACCGTGCAACGGAGGTTGTTTTTATTTGCGGAGAGGATAGTTTTTAAAAGGTTTTTGGATGACTGGATTTAACGGGTGCTTACTGACACAAAAGTTTCCCAAATGGCACACTCAGACCTTGCAGTTGTCTTCAAAATTTGTGTTCTGGTGTTGAGTTGTTGCTCAAATCTGCAAATCTTTCTTCAAACTGGCTTGTGGTTTAATTGACACTTGGTTCTCAAGTTGATGCAATTGAATATGTTACTTGGATGGTGAAATGTTTTAAAAAAAAGAAATATTATTAGGCATTTTTCAAATAATTGTTTTCTGTGTCTGTCATTATGCACTAGCTTTGATTTTACAGTCAAAGTAATGTAAATATGTAATTATTATTATGATTATATACACGCACACTCTTTAGGTACACCTGTTCAACTGCTTGTTAATGCAAATCACATGGCAGCAACTCAATGCATTTAGACATGGTCAAGACGATCTGCTGAAGTTCAAACTGAGCATCAGAATGGGGAAGAAAGGTGATTTAAAGGGGTGGTATAATACCCCTTTTTTACAATATGTAAAATAAGTCTGTTGTCCTCAGAGTGTGTATGTGAAGCTTTAGCTCAAAATACCCCACAGATAATTTTTTACAGCATGTTAAAAATGTCCCTTTTTCAGGGTCAGTAAAACCGCGTTGTTTCGTGTGTATCCCTTTAAATGCAAATGAGCTGCTGCTCCCGGCACAGAGGGCGGAGCTTCAAGAGCTTGTGTGTGTGTGTGTGTGTGTGTGTTAGCAGCTCCGATTGTCTCACTAAAATGTCAGAAACTGTTCTGCCTTTTATGTTTAAACTCGAGTCGGACAATGATGGAGAGACTCAAGAAGAAGTGACAACATGTAGAATGCAACAGGACGTTTCTGAAAGGTTAGTTGTCGATGAATTTCTGTTGCTGATGTAGAGTTAACTATCTTCAAGTCTTTGATTAGCATATTCTGTCATGATAATGTATAAAATCACTTGTGTGGGAACTCTTGTAAGATGCCTACAGAGTGCCATGCTATTGCATTTGTTACGTACTGTAGTGCATGTGAAAAGACGGATGAGACAGCTTGAGCTGAGTCACAAATGTGCTCGACTACAACAACTCTTCCTCTTCTCAACATGGACTGCGTCTTCCCGGGGGCGGGGTTTATGTAAATTTTAGGATTAGTGATGTCACTAACCCGGGAGGAATGTTGTGTAGTCTCTACCAGCCGTTTGTTGTAGTCCTTAAAAAAACAATTTCTTTAAAAGCAAATATCTCCCTTTTCTTTGAACTTGAGTGCTGTAACTTTGCAGCAGTTGTTTATGCTCAAACAGCACAGCAGCATTACACACTAACTACTAAAATTAGAAAAGTGAAATCATAATCAACCACCCCTTTAAGTGACTTTGAACGAGGCATGGTTGTTGGTGTCGGACGAGCTGGGCTACTCTGAGTATTTCAGAAACTGCTGATCTACTGGGATTTTAACACACAACCATATCTAGGCTTTACTGAGAATGGTCCAAAAAAGTTTTCAGTGAGTTTATTGATGCCAGAGGTCAGAGGAGAACAACCAGACTGGTTTGAGCTGATAGAAAGACAACAGTAACTCAAATAACTCATTACAAATGTTTCCAGGACCTTGTTGAATCTATGCCACGAAGAATTAAGGCAGTTCTGAAGGAAAAAGGGCGACCAACCCTGTACAAGTTGTACCTAATATAGTGGCTGGTGAATAAAAATGTGTATGTATGTATGTATGTGTGTATGTATGTAATATTTAAGTATGTTATATATATATAATTTTTTTTTATATTACAACCAACGTTTTAAAATAATAATTTATAATAATCAATTATAATATTATAATTAATAATTATTCATTAATATTAATTACATTTGTGAGCACTATTTAAACAAATTACAATAATTTTCTGGATTTATATTTAAAGCTGCAGTCTGTAACTTTTTTTGGGTTAAAAATCATCCAAAATAAATTTTTGAGCAAATACATAACCAGCCAGTGTTCAAAACTATATGCTTGCCTCAGCTCGATTCAAAACAGTTAGCTTGTAATAATGTATTTAATTCCAGTGGCACTGGTGGATTTCCGCGGGAAATTCGAGCATGTCTTTGCGTCATTACGTCACATCTGTACACATAAAGAAGAGTCTCGGCTAGTCGGCTATGAGTGTGAGGATGTTGGAGGTGGAGATTTATAGCCTTTTCTCACAGCACTTGATATAATTAATTAAACTTATCAATTTGATGGCGGATCCAGAAAGGTTCAAACGACAATCACCAGTGACAACTAGAGATTCACCCGTTTTAAAATGCAAAACTTCGGAGTGGCTACAGATAAAAAGAATGCAAGCGGACCCATGCGAAAACGAGGAGAAATATCGGAAAGGCATTAAATGTAATCATGCAATGCTGATGTTTAACATTAACAATTTGAGAACAAAGTATAATTTGCATGGTTTGACGTGATTATGATAAGCGACCGTTAGATTTAATCGGCGCGATTTACTGCAATGTTTTTTCCCCTTAGTTGGTCAGAACAAAAGTGGATGTTACTTACCTGTTCAGATGACATTTTCCTGTGAAAATTCTTATGTTGGTCATACTTCCAAAAAGTAGAATCTGTGATTCCGAATAACAAAATCCACACCGGCGCGGAGACTGACAGCCACACATTCTCCTCAAAACATTGGATTCATCCGCGCTGTGCCGTGCCGAGGCACAACCCACTTAAAGTTGATAATTCCGCGAATAACTGCAATTGCAGATTTCGAACAGAGATGGCGACAAAGAGGAAAAACTACGGACTGCA
>JAPMNU011395360.1:0-12545 GCA_029874995.1 Alburnus alburnus
ATCTCTTGAACTTTTTGAAGCCTCAAAGTGTCTATGGAGGGTAAGAAATCTCTCAGATTTCATTTAAAATATCTTAATTTGTCTCTTCAAGAACCCGCGATCTGTTTTCTATCACGCGCTGTGCACGTTTGTGATGACCTAAGATGCACACAAATGCACCAGGGTTCGGTAGAATCAAGTTGATTGTGAAACGGGGCTCCAGGAACAATCGCGCTCAGACGGTAGCTAATGTGCCCGCTGTATACATGCTTAAAGTAATAACTGAAAGATCATTTGTAGTCAGATTATCTCGAACATGAGCCCACCCAATAATTAACCAAATTCCCATAAATAATGTGGCAAGGAGGTCTTCAAATGAGAGCTTGACGGAAATCATGTGGGTTCCCCACGGAGGGAGCTCTCTGTTCTCTGGGCAGGGAGCAGGGGCTGGGCAGCAAGGGGTCCTGGGTAAGGCTGACAGGTCACAGATGAGGCTGATAGGTTGATAAGAAGAGCCTCAAGTTACTGAGGAATGAAAACGAAGAATCCCACGCAAGGTGACACTGGTATTCTCGTTGTGTCAATCATCATAATCCTGTGGAGACAAACACAGTTGGATAGGTATAGTGGAGCACTTCTGTTTTATTTTAAATGATCCCTTTCAAATATAAATGGAGAGGGAGATACAGGATATGAACAAATAAGGCAATAGATAGACTGTCAGTCCCTATTATAGGGCTTTCTGCAGGTTACATTGCTAAAACAGTAGGTGTCAACACCTTCTTTCTGAGTTAATTCATTTCAACAAATTCATTCAAAATGGTGATTCATCGAGAAATAAGTGATTATGAGTTACAAGTTATTGAATCCTTCACTCAAGCGATTTGCTTAAAACCAATTGATTATTCAGAAATGAAACCACTACTGTGTACTGCAGCATTTCTATTTCTTATTTGTTTACGAAGCAAAAACAGATGAAGTAGCTGGCAATATTGTGCCTAAAATATAAGCATTTAAATAATAACTTATCTTTTTTTTTAAATGTTGTATAACATAAATATCACTGCGTGCTGCGAGATGAGAGAAACAAAGCTTTTTCAAAAGTTTGCTTCGCAAAATTATTAACTGTTTCGAAGCGTCTGCAGGTCAAAACGGTATAAATGCAATGAACACAGCAGAAACATGTAAAATTACACCTTTTACAAACCAATTACAAGCATAATCTATTAAATTTAATAATTAAATACCATTAAATATGAAGTTTCAGTAAAATATTTGGGTAACACTTTATAACAACTGCACACTATTAATCATTAGTTAAGCATTAGTAAACACTTTCTAAGTGATCTTATGAATCAATGACAACACCTAAATAACTGGTTGGTAAATAATGCAATACTTCATTTAAAAATGATAAAGTGATCATTAATAAATTATAAAAATACAATTATTAAACACATTATAGATATGCTTATAAATCAAGATTAAAGCATTTATAGCTGTATTTATAAACTGCTTATTATATTAATGCTTTATAAATGATGAATGAACGGTTTACTAATGCTTAACTAATGATTAATAGCGTGCAGTTATTATAAAGTGTTACCAATATGTGTTCTTTTATTATTATGTAGGGCATGTATAAGTATTAAAATTCATTAAAGTGATGATGAAAAAATTAACTTACATTACAACCAGAGGCCCAAGGTCAGTTAAAAGCTTTAAACATTCATGGGATTAACAAATCAATGACGTCAATGAAATTTTTAAATGTTTTGAAACCAAAGTTCAAAACAGTAACAAAGCCTTGTTTAATGGAGAATTTGCAAAAGATTCATAAATGTTTCGAAGCCTCATGAAGCAGTGTTTTTTTTGTAACCACCTCACTATATGTGTTGCCACATTGTTATTCTAAAAGTTCTCAGAAAATGGTCTAAGTTGCTAGTTCTAATGTGACATTTTTGGCACCGGGGGCTTGGTATTTGCAATGCACACACAATAAATGTCTTTGGGACACTGTACGATACTTGTACATTGAAGTATTGTATCTCTTGTGAGCCAGAGATTATATATATATATATATATATATTCAGAATTGAATGTCACATTACGTTTGTGCAGTAGAGCTGCTACTGAAATGGTGTGTATGTGTGAAATGGCCAGCATAATTTATTTATAAGATATTCATCAGAATGATTTTATTGAAAAACCAACGTATTGACAAAGATCACAGAAGTCCTTGTTTAATGCTAAACAGGTAGTAAACTAAACTTTGTGATCAATTTTCATTGATTGCTCTCACAATAGTGAAAGCTTCTCAACTGTGATCTGATAATGCGGTGCAGCTTCTCTTAAACAGCCAGCAAGTAAACACAGGTTTAAATGCTAATTGAGCCACAACTCAAGGTCTCTATGCAGCAACTAAGAGAAGCTATTAAACCTCATCACATTCCACAGATCATATGAATTAAAGCTGGACTAAAGTTATTAAATGTCACTCAGCTCACTCATAACTTTTCATACACTGTTCATTTACCACAAAGATTATTTGGTTTGATTCATGGGGGGAAATTTGGCACATCATTGTAAATTCAGCCAGCTAGAACTAATATATGTATTCTGTGTTATCAAGGGCATAACATGAGGTAAAACAGTACAAATTACAAGAGTGTGGCATCATTAACAATTAATCACACTATTTAATAATTGCTTTGCTCTGGGCATATTAAGGCTCAATTTAGTGTTTAGTTACATCTCACAGAAAGGTCAGGATTAGTCATTCTATTAAAGGCTTAGAGGACACAAAAATTACAATTATGTCATCATTTTCCCACCCGTATGGTTTCCTTTCTTCTGTGGACCACAAAAAATAAAAATAAAGGGAATAAAGTGAGGGTTAGTAGATGATGACATATTTTTTTTTTTTTTAATATCCCTATAAGTTCAGGTGATTGTAGCTTTTGTACTGTATTATTTAATATTGTGCTTGAAAATCACATCACACAAAAAAAATATTTGTAGCTGCAAGGGGAGCATTTCTGCACACTAGATTTACAGAGGTTTAACAAGCATTTTGTAAAATAGTATCAAAGTATGAAGCATTATAAGCACGGCTGAAGCAAAGGGCTTGAGTCTGTTTTTATCAACCTTAGAGAATTAAAACCAACATATAAAATCTAGTATAACAAGACTCAAAAGCTTCCAGATGAGGGTGACTCAAATAATGTCGTCAATGTGCTCATTGAGGTGGAAAGTCGGGACAAAACAGCCAGCGCACCAGACAAACAGAGTATAAATGAAGGGTTTGATTCTGCTGCAAGTCACACTGAAGCTCACTCAGGCTATCCATATGACAAATGAGTTAGTTTAGAGTATCAGACCGTCACTTCATCTGAGATCCTTTAGGGCAATGTGTGGCTCCACACACAAACACGCCTGGGTGTTTTGATTCTTGCACGTGACTTTTCTCCCTTGAGATATTAACAGGAAATTGCTTCTCTGCTCAGAAAGCACTTAGCCGCATTAGATGGCATAATAGACTTTGCCAGGAGGGGAACTCTTATTGATTGTGCCTACTGGACAAAGTTGAGACCAATTCACACACTGAATAATTCATGTCTCCATTACAAACATTGCCATAATTGTAATAATGTTTTGACTGGAAATTTCCAGAGATTTGTGGCAAACTTTTTGTATACCCCCACATTAGCAGAATGCAAAAGAAGGTGCAACAGATGGACTAATGGACTGCAGTAAAATAATGAATGTGGTCTAGCCTACGAGGCTAACAGAGGGTTATAATGATCTTCCATTTCTTGGCGTAATTAAAAATCAGAAAGCGCTTTATTGCACAGTCGTGCTTGACTGGTTCACGGTTCGCTCTTCGCTGCCCTGGCATATTCGCCCCTCGGTTCCTCCACCCTGCAGCCCAAGGCTCTGAGAGTATGAAATATGCAGCAAGAGTGAAGGTCTTTGGACTGATGAGTAGCTCATAGAGTAAAAAGAAATGTTTGATGTTTACTGATGCATTTATTTGCGTGTGTTGAGAAACCTGGCCTAAATGCAGGTGAAATTAGGAAAAGCTTTGATTTGATGCGAAAACAGAGATATTTTCTTATAATAAAGCAACTTGTCACAAACTGCTCTGACATGGTTGAGGATCCAAATGCAGCTTTATTGGGACAATACAGAATTGTAATCCAAATAACAAGCAAAGGGTCAAACACACAGGCAAACAAACCAAATAAGCAACAGGGCAGAAAACACAGGCAAAAAGTGTAATCCAGAATAGTGGGCAGAGAATCAAAAAATGGTGCTGTGTTCGAAATACCCTGCATTACTCCACTACTCCACAATAGTCCACCAGAGTTGATGAAAACGAGTGAGAAAATTAGGGCTGCCGATTTTGCATAGTTTGCGCTTGCTGTTTAAAGGTATAGCGGATGATCTTTCCGAATTTTAGATAAGACCCGCCCTCTCCACTTTTTGAAAAGTTTGATTGATTCACCAGAATGTTTGACAATTAGGAGGACCTATAGTATAGGCATTCCACCCGGAAGTAAAAAAAATCCTCCGCTATACCTTTAATAATAATCATTTGAAACGTAGCAAACTGGCAGCTCCAGTAGTAATGAAAAGATTTATCTTGAAATCTGACATGGAAACTAGCATATAAACTTTAATTAAATGATTTAATAACAAATTAAAAAGGATTTTACCTGTATGATATTACGCTGGACCAGCGCTGGAAAATGGATGGCTGATTTGATTCAGCTGCAGGCGCCATCTTCTGGCGAGATGCGGGAATTCATTTAGCGCGCCACTTGCAGTGCATTATGGATATTTTCTAGCCGTTGAGCGTACATCAGTTGTACACTCATTATTGCGGAGCACTCATACATCCACTATGGTTTCGGACACCACTACAAATGGCTGTCCAATCAAATAGTGCCCTATTTAAGGATATGGGAGCGATTTCTAGTGATAGGACGGTTGATACCGGGGCTCTGATCCTCTGACGCAGTTTCCAAAGCACTATTGTATCATACACTGTACCGATGCTTGTATCAAAATGGCAATAACACATGACTGATGATGTTTAAAGCTTCGAACGTCATGCAGTATCGGAAGGTCAGGACAGTTGGTTTGAAAAAAAATATTGGCGCTTCGCGACCCAATCTGATGCATAAAAGGGAAAGGATTATCGAGGAGGCATTATTTAAATGATTTAACACACTTCCCTATAACATAAATTATAATTTAAAAAACAGAACATCCAAAATATTTTTTTCAATTACAATTACTATAATTATGATCACATACTTACGTATATTTTATTTATTGATCAATATGTGAATCCAGGCTACAGATTACATGAGTTGTGGTCTCATTGGCACAAATTAATTTAGATGACATTAGATAGAACTGTATTGATTCCATGTCACGGACTTCCGAAGCTTTGTTTGGTCACATGCTTGTTCTGCTCTGCGGTGATGTGTTAGATTAGCTTGTCTGAAGTTTAAAATCATTGGTTACCCGTAAGCCAATCACATAACGTTTGGTTATGACGTGTTATGCGCAGGCTCAGCCGCATCTAACTTCCACTGTAAACACATATATAATGCGAAAACAAAACAATCGAGCGAAATACCGGAGTGAACATGGCTGTGAACGACTTTTGCAGATTATGTGAAGTATATCTACGCATCCACGGTACAATCAGCATCTACGTCACGGCTCTCAGCCCGCCCTCTATTCGTTGATTGGCCGGCTGTTTTGAGGCCGGAGGAAAATGGAAAGAAAGGTCGCTATCTCAGACTGAGTACAGGAGCGAACTGAAATTGAGTGGAAGTACAAAGTCTGACGTAGTCAGGCTAGTGTTAGATATGTTGGAGAAAAAAAGTCTGACCACCAGATGTCGCTAATGCGCATTGTGTTAAAAGCTTCCAGTAATTAACCTTTTTTTTCGCCACAATTTGATGAAAGCCTCAAATGCTTCAGAAAGCTTCTCAGTTTTCCCGTCATTAGCGATTTCAGACACAGCCCAAGACACATGAAACCAGGAGAATGCTCAGAAATGCAGTGTAACAGCATACAAGACTTCGCAAAGAAAGCATGAAAACACAAGGCTTATATAGGCAACAAGAGTTAACAAGGGAATGAGACGCAGCTGAATTTAAACAAGCATATGAGTCCAGGCAGTGGGTTATGGGAAAGGTAGTCCATGAAAAGATGGCAGTGGACTAGGGAGGAGTGCCCTCTGGTGGATATCATGGTCACTCCAGCTGGCGGATGTGACAACTCTACAAAAGGCAAAGTTTTTATTGCAATTACTTTATTATACAACAGCCCCAGTCATCTAATTCAGGACCTGAGCCCATCGGAGTGCCTCAGTAAACTCAGCATACTTTTACCATACTTTCATAATGACTTCTTTAAAACCTAGTCGGGCTAAAGCATGAAATTTGTGATCACATTGCAACAGTATGAATGCGATCGAAGACTCCAGGCCTTCAAAAGAGGTGCAAAGCTCTGCGCTACAAATGAAAAGCAATGTAATCATTTTTCGTTGTTATTAAAATATGACTCTATCTTGGAATTATACCTCCCTAGGGAAATATTGAATTGTAAAAGCTTGAATGAATTATTTATATTTGGCAGCGAGAGCATAAGCATAACAAACAGCCTGGCTCATTGCCCATAACAGAATGATTGACCAAATGTGGATGCAGCCTGATCCAGAAGCAATATATTGTTTCTTCTATCTTAAAGCCAAATTTGTCCCTTCAGTCCCCTTTTTGAGTCTTTAAATAATTAATCATTTAAGAAAATAATCCGCTGTCGAAACCATGCATAATGATATAATAATATATATATATATGAAACTAAAAGTATTGTATTTTTTTTTATTTTTTTTTTATTTTTTTTTGTAGGAATTAAAATGTTACTTTCAAATTAAAAGTAATTTACAGTGCTGACATTTACATTACTTTGATTTGCATTGCGCTGCGTTAGAATGTACACATAAGAGATGATTGTGTTTTTAAATTAACTTTTATTTCCTTAGTCTTTAATTTACTCGAACACTGCATGACTGAACTTAGGCTTTTACAATAGATACAGTCAGTCACCTCTAAGGCATTAACAGTATTTCTCCTACTTTTTTTAGTTTAAGTTATATCTATTCATAAGACTGGCCTCATGTTAGTCTAATCCAAGCGTTTTGCTTATGCTGCATTATTCACCGTATTCTATTATTTCGGCATAAAGTTACTGTATATGAATGTTTACTTCAGTGCACATAGATGAGAATAGTCCAAAGTGAAATGCTCAGCCATTTATCTACTAAGTGTGGCTTCATTTCTCTAACTCTGAATTGAGAAAGTAGATCACTGAGTGCTACGGCTGTGCTTGCAAGCTTTCAGGTTCTTCCCATTAGGCCTGTTTGTTCCATTTATAACACATTACCACAAACAAGTTATTTTGAAGAAGAAAAAAAAATCTGTCTGTAACCTGGATTTTTTCTCTTGGAACAGCAGATTTCATAAGTACTGAAGGGTGAAGTTTTGGGAGGAAACTTTGAAATTGTCAGCATTAGCATTAATAAAGAATGAAATCCTTTAATGTCTTGCTCCAATGATCTCATGAACGTTGTCCTGGGGCAGAATATAAATAAACTCCAAGCTAATAAATGCTGCCACTTCCTTTTTTCACAGTTGCACGGCATTCAAAACATCAAGAAATGGGTGTCCAATAAAGAGGGGAAAAGATGAGAGGAATTTCTCTGAACAGCTGCAGAAATGAATCAATTGTGAGTCATGCCTTTTTGATATCTTCACCCTCTGTTAAGATTATAATTCAGCCTGGCAGTTGAACTAAATGAATGGCGGGCTGTGCTGTTTGTAATGGCATGCTTTGTGATTTAGTGTTTTCTATATATTTCAATCCTGGTGTCCAAACCCAACCCCCCACAGGTCTTTCTGAATACATCAAATGATTATCTGTCTTGCCAAAGCTTTGCTGAACTTGCATTTTATTTGTAGGCCAGCCATTACAAGTTCAAATTCAACTTGTATACACTGCCAAAGAGACAGTAACCTTGTCGGAGATGCATGACAGTGTACGGCACGAAGTTTCCCCTAGGAAGATCAGATCGAGGACACTGCTTTTAAATCTCTTTAATTCAAGGCACTTCATCATCCACAGAAAACAGGACAATTTACTAAAGGACTGTTGCGGCGCAAGTTGTTTTGATTTGTATATTTTGTATTCAACGAACAGCAAGCAGTCCGAAAAATAAAACACCATAAAAGCAAGTCTTGTGATTCACAGATAAACTTTTGGCCTGACATGGGTGCAGTCTAATATTTATGCAGTGTATTGTTATTATGGAAGCAGTGGTTCAAAGCAGTTCTCAAGCAGAAGGCGTAGCACTATCTGTAATGTAGTTTCACAAAGTGAACACATTATGAAGCAGAACTAACTTTGCCTCAGTAAATTATTCAAAGGTTATGCTTACTTTTATAAAAATTACTTACATTTGTAGATGCCATGTTTTCACTTTAAATGGATAGTCCACAAAAAAAAAGCAAAAAAAAATGCAAATCCACCCTCCGAGAGAGACGAGAGAAAATTAAAATATAACAAACTTAGCCATTTACATAAACATATCTTCTTTTGTGTTCCATAGAAGAAAGAACATCATACCAGTTTGGAATGACATGGGAGTGAAAAAATAATGACAGAATTTACATTTTGTGGTGAACTTTCTCTTTAAACTAGCAACTAAAAGACTCTCTTCTCTCTTTGACTGCAAGTTGTGAAGTGATTGACAGGGAAAACAGAAGTTTTGATGCAAACTTTTCAAAGTGGCTGATTCAGCTTGAGCTCTGCTGCATTGAATACTGCATCAGCTGGCAATGGCCCTATCTAATTCAAGTTCTCCCATAGGGCCAGGCTTCTGCCCTGCCTCGCCGCACCATCGTCCAATCCTTCCCAAAGGTTGAACCTGATGAAAGACCCCTCGGCTGGGGCCAGGACCAGGAATCAGCTTTAATCAATCCTATTTTCTGTACCTCATCATTATTATTCTTTTGATGCAGAGTTGGATTTTCACAGGCTGTTGCAGCCTATAAATAGTCGATTTCAACTGTGGAATGACCATTTAATCTCCAGGCTTTGCTCATATTCCTAAATTCATATAGCCTACATTTCCAGAAATTCCACTTGACATTTGTAGGGGTTTATGAGAGGGTAACATACAGTAACTTGAGCACCACAGAAGTTTTAGATAGAATATAGATTTGCGGACTATACAAACTTGTGGTTTTCCATGGCCATTTCTGGTTGCTTTGTACTCTAAAATACATTGCAAATGAGGCAAAATTGTGTGTGAAAATTAGAGATGCAAAGTTGGAGCTCTTGTACTCTGAATTTTTAATGGCAAATGGGGTCAAATTTGAAAGGTAAGTTTACTTTTCTTTTCTTTTTTTAAACGACAAATAAATGAAAACTCATTGAAACTATTTAAATTGCTCTATTACAATTTCATTGTCTACATCCACTCAGCGTCATTTCTACAATATTTAAAGGAATAGTTCTGTCAATTCGGTCATCATTTTCTCACCCTCAGGTTATTCCAAACTTATGACTTTCTTACTTTTGTGGATCATGAACAAAGATATTTAAAAAAATGTCTCCATGTTTTGTTTTGTTTTGTTTTGATTTGATTTGATTTTTCATCTATACAATGAAAGTCAGTGGTATCCAAAACAGTTTTGTTCTCATTTTGGTTTTCATTTTGGGTGAACTATCTTTTTAAGAAAGCTAACACAGTCATCTTTTGCTTACTACAGTCTTAGAGAAATCTCAAACTGTTGAGATTAAGTCGTGGCCACAATGCTGCATCATTGATGTGAAGTTAGATGGGGACTCATGAAATATTCCTGACTATAATGCTCAGGTGGCTCTAAGTTTAGTGACAGCCACAGACAGGTCTAAGAAGTACTCAGCTACCCTGTGGGCCTGGAAACGCTAGACACAGAGAAGAAGTGACAGTCTATCCGAAGGACTACGCTGGGGCATCCTCTCTGCTGAAGACGGCAAGTTCCGTCACGCTATGTGGCCTGACGCTTAAAGGACAAGAGCATGGGAGTTTTGTCAACAGGGAGGTCTCTTGGGATGACATGCAGTTCTCTGAGTGTCTGTTTCTTCCCTGGAAGAAGTATCCAAACAGTCTTAGTTGTCAAATGGGAGGGAAGTCTAGATTTACACAGCATTAAGCCGGTTGATCCTCAAATCAAGTCTCCATTTTAATTTTTATCCTTTCAAAGATTAAGCTTTCAGAAGGAACTCTCTAGTTGTAAATCTATTTGTGGGTTCAAAGATTTGTGGTAGTTTCATCCAAGATCTAAGTCCAGTTCTTGCCTTGATCACAAATTCAAATTTACCAATCAAGCAAGCATGCAAGTCTGTATACTTATTGCACTGCCAACAAATTTAACATCAAGTACAACTTGAAATGTTTGAATTCATAAGCACTGCACAAACTTTCCAAATGATGTATGTGCACTTTGAATCCATTAATCAAGACCTTTTTTAATCAAACAATGGCTCACTAGCCAAGAGTCTTTAGTGTAATTTTTCCATACATTATCATATTTGAACTCCTCTATAAAAATATCCAGTGTCCTTATGATTAATTTCAGACATTCATTTTCTTTCTATTTCAGCCAGTGTTTTAATTATTAATTTAACTGCATTAAGGTCCTGCCATATCTAACTCTTAAGAGAATGTGACAGGCATCTTAACTTCCTAGCTCCAAAGTAACTTCCTAAGGGTCCTACCATTCCTGAGTGTGAGCGTATGTGCATGCATATGCCTTTGCAGTATTTATTTAAGAGAGTTAACTGTATGTGCAGCACAGTCATTGTGGCTGAAGATTTAACTGTGTTTAAGCAGTCTATGAGGGGAGAGGGCAAAGAGTTGGCTACTTACTTTAATGTTTAGTAAGGAGACAGTGCTGTCATGGAGGTCATGCAGGTCCATTTTAATTTATTATTTTGGGGAGGTGTGCAAAAATTCAATTCTCAGTACACATTCACTATATGCATCTCTAAGGAGGTCTTCGGGTGATGTTGAATTCAGCTCAAATATGGACTTCTTTCCTGTTATTGATTCCATTCTCCAATCCTGTAGAGAACATGATACAGTTTTACATTTATAGTAACAAAATAAAGAGGAAATAATACATACAGGTAATAATAAGGCTGCATTTATTTAACCAAATATTCCTGTGATGGCAAGGCTGAATTTTCAGCATCATTACTGTAGTCTTCAGTGTCACATGATCCTCCAGAAATCTTTCTAATATGCAGATTTGCTGAAAAAGTTACAATGGTGCAGCACCCTTTCACAAGGTACTAACATGTACAATTTAGGTACTAATATGTAGTGTTTCCACCAAAAATAGCATGGTTGCTAACAAAATAGTAAACAGCAAAAAACTGTTTTCTAAACTGACCTCGCTCTTTCAGCTGCTTCCTGTTATGGGTTGCCACGGCGGAATTATCAGGACAGCCACTTGGCAGAGGTTTTACGCCAGATAACCTTCCTGATGCAACCCAGCACTAAAGTGCACTAATTTGTGCAGTGCTGCTGGGACATACTCACACACTCACTTATGTGTGTAATTTACTGTATCCAATCCACCTAACATGTCTTTGGACTGTGAGGGGAAACCGGAGCACCAGGAGGAAATGCTGACATGGGGAGAACATGCAAACTCCAACGGTGACCTTCTTTGCTTTCATCAACATTGATAATAATAAAATAATAATTTAAAATTAAATATTTATTGAGCACCAAATGAATACATTACATTTTAGAATATATTAAAATAGAAAACAGATCTTTTAAATTTCACAGTATTACTGGTTTTACTGTATTTTTAAATAAATGCAGCCTTGGTGAGCATCAGAAACTTCTTCAAAAACATTAAAATATTTGCATGATTCCACACTTTTATTTGGTAGTGTATATACAGTATAAGCTATATATATATATCGATGTGTGTGTGTGTGTGTGTGTGTGTGTGTGTGTGTTATACGTGCCTCCGTGTGTACCTTAATCCTGTACCTTCTAGTCTTCATCGTCTTCCTGGTCCCCATTGCCTCCCTCCTTGTGCTCCAACGACTCACCACTCTGTCTGCACCGGTGTGTGCTCCCGCTGCCAACCATCCTGTCATCCACGACCTCACCATCTGCAACGCAATAAGACTGTCAGTATTCCTGTTCTCCATTCCTCCAAGACTTTATCAGTGATCCGCAATTCATAGTTCCTCTTACCTTCAATAAACCTGTTTCTCCTCATTACCATCCTTGTTGTGAGTCTCTGTTTCGTAACAGAAGACCAGACCAAGACAGACCATAACTGACTGCAGAATGAGCCTATTCCTCCGACCCGATAGAGTTGTTATACTCCTGCACCCAAGATCGCCATCCAGTTGAGAAATATGTGGACCCTCCACCCTTCCAGTCTCGTCCCGTCGAGACCACCCTTCCAGAG
>JAPMNU011395453.1:0-10512 GCA_029874995.1 Alburnus alburnus
TTTCACAAGATGTAAAATAAGTCTCTGATGTCCCCAGAGTGTGTATGTGAAGTTTTAGCTCAAAATACCCCACAGATATTTTGTATAGCATGTCAAAATTGTGACTTTTTGAGGGTGTCCCTTTAAATGCAAATAATCTGCTGCTGCTCCCAGCACAGAGGGCGGAGCTTCAATAGCTAGTGTGTTAGCATCTTCGATTACCTCACACAGACACACACTGAAAATTTCAAAAAGTTTTATCCTTTTATGTTCAAACCAGTCGGACAAAGATGGAGAGACTCAAGGAGTGACAACATGTAGAATGCAACAGGACATTTCTGGTTAGTTGATGAATTTATGTAGCTGATGTGGAGTTAACTATATTCTAGTCATTGATTAGCATATTCTGTCATGATAATCTATAAATCGTGTTACAGGGGAGGGGTTTATGTAGATTTTAGGGTTAGTGATGTCACTAACCCGTGATGAAGCTCATTGTTGTCCCTACCAGCCGTTTGTTGTAGTTCTTAAAAATCGATTTCTGTAAAAGAAAATATCTCCCTTTGCATTGAACTTTGAGTGTCATAACTTTGCAGATGTTGTTTATGCTTAAACAGCAACATTACACACTAACTAAAGTTAAAAAAGTGAAATCATAATCAACCACCCCTTTAAACTGAAGCGCATTGAAGCAGGTTAATTAACTCAACCATAAACATCATATAAGATTGATCACATAAATGCAAAAAAAAAAAAAAAAAAAAGTAATAGCACAGCTTTAGTAACACTTTATTTTAAGGGGACGTAGTCACATGTTACTACATGTACTTGCTTGTATTAACAGTGAAGTATACATAATTACAAGTTATTATATTTTATATTTTATAAATTATTAGTAAATATGTAGTTAATAAAATTACTTTAAATTAAGTACTTATTTGAGTAAGTAAAATGTAACTATGCCACCTTAAAACAAAGTGAAACCACAACTTTTATCTATCTATACAAAAAGATGTGAATGCACAAGGGAACTTGAACTAAAATACGTTCTAGTCAGAATGTGTATTCCTGTAACAATGCGCTAAACACTGCAACTAAACGCAAAGAATTCGCAACACTGTATTACAATAGTGTCCTATTCAAAATGTTACGTATATGACCACTTAGAGCTGTACATCTAGCACTTTGTATTTTGTCTACTTTATCAAGTGATTCCAGACATCACTGTGTGTTTTTGAAGCCATGATGAGAAAATGAAAACATACTGTCCCAGCACTAATCAATCAGACCTCAAGGCACCACACAAAATGGCAGAAAAAAAGAAAATATTTTTCAAAGCTGTCACCATCCTTACTTATGATAAGCAATTGTTCGATACTCAATGATTTGCACTGATTAGCACTGATTACTATTATTAATAATAATGTAATATATATATATAAAAAAAATACTAATTGCAAATGTAAAACAGGCAAATACGTATATAGACAAAATAGACAAAAACATTAGCCTACATTAAACAAATATTTCATATTTCAATTGTATTTTATTACATGAGAAGCAATTCTTCCTCCACTTTTAAAAGCTGACAAACCTTTTAATTTTGCAGTCATAGCTATGGACAGTTATATCAGTAGTTTTACATTATTAACATCTGAACACACTTGGGGTCTATTTTTAGGTCGTGGCCCAGTAGTTTAAAGCCACTGTATCAGACAACAACACTGTTGGCATCTTACTTCGTATCTTTAGGTTTTTTTTTCATTCACTTTCTCCCTCTCTTCCAACTATCGACACTCATCTCTGTGGATTTCTTATCAGCTCTGTCTTTGCCTTTCTCTTGCTCTCTCTCTCCTGTGGTGTTTAGGTCTTTGGTTCGCAGGTGGTAATGAAGGGATGGTATGCAGGGCCATAAACTGAGAGGCATATTGTCAGTATGCATAAAGGATGAGACTGGAGGATGGTGGAGAGGTCAGAAGAGAAAGGAGGGAGAGAGAAAGGGAGAGCAAGAAGGAGAGAAACCTCACAGACGTGGATGTTTGAGAACATATCTCAGCTGACTTGTCCCTTTCCTGTTGCGTAGGAAATGGAAATGCATGCACAGCGCCCCCTATAGATTCAGCACAGCCGCAGCCGTGGAGCCTTTTGAGACAGCACATTAGTGAGATCATTAATTACAGTCATGGGGGAACCAACCAGACACACACAAACAGACAATCACAAACAAGTCTCCATTGGAACAGTGTAACAGTAAACCCACAAAAACAAACGTTTTCTTCGCAGTCAAAAGGGTTGTTTGCAGCAACGTGGGCTGCGGTCTAAAACTGTATTTTAGTAGTGCCAACAGATTGTTTGTAACATAGCTAGCATTGTGGAAAAGAAGTTCTCCCCTCCCCCACCAGCACCCCCTTAAACTGTGAAGCATGCTTGATGTGATTAGCTGTCATGTTACACGGCTGCTAAAGCGGTAGAGAGGAGCGATACCCTTTTCGCTGCCTGGGTATCCCAGTCTGGAGGCAGATTTGTGTTCCCGAGTGTGTGCGTGTTTGACCGTGAGTGTGTGTTGGGGTGTTGAGACGCACAGCGAGAGTGTGAGTGGATTACACACGGTTCAGAGTGTGTATGGGGAAGCGTGGCGCTAACACGGCTTTCTAATGGGATTTCGCAATCCTTTTCCCCGCTCTCTTTCTTGCTCTCTATCTTACTTTCTCTTCCACATAGGCTATCACGCACACTCACACACAAACATAAGCACAGGTAACGCCCAAAAATAACCCACTATAGTGATGATCCCGCTGAGCTGTAAGCAAACTGTCTGCGGTGTACTCGTTCTTTCTCTAAAATGCAGGGCCAAAGCCCGTATCTTGTCGAGTCTGCGCACCATAAGCCGGAAAAGCTGAAAATACAAAAAGGAAACCAAGCAAACTTGATTCGGTTCTCCGAGATGCTCAGCTCAGCTAAAAGCGTTCTGGAAAAGCAGACTCGTTCTGAGTGAACTCCTGTGTTTTCCCATTTGGACAGAAAACAGCGGGGATGTCAGTTACCCCCTGACTTACATGACAGACTATGACAAGGAATGGATCTTCCTCCCCAGAGCCGTAGCGGCAGTGTGCTGAAGTCTAGTTTGACAGTAAGATTAAATGTGTTTGTGTGTGGGGAGTTGAGCTCTGACATCTTGATGGGAATCCTCTCTACAGTTTGGGTGCATTCTGGGCCATTTCCAGAGGATTTGGCATGCTTTATATACACAAAGATTTTGTTTTGTGTGTGTGTAAAGGAACTTCTTGTTGTGTAAAAAGCAAAGAGATCACAAGTGACCACATTCAAAGCTAGGTGTGAATGCGCTCAAGATGCAGTGTGATCGGATCACGATCAGAACACATTTCAATGTGGTAATTTGTTGCCAATACCATCATTTGAAGTCCTCCTTGAATGACTCCTTCAAAAAACACACAAACTTTACTCTTTCATTAAAGATTATACCCAAAGTTTTCCTGCGTATAATTGTATAGTTGAACACATACTTATAATAAATCATTAATATAACAGTAATGTTATAACATGTTTACCAAAAATTGGGTTTACAGTCCCCATTACAGTGTAATTATACATTTAAGTACTGAGTAATAATAATGAACTGCATGTACTTACTGTAGGGTAGGATTTGGGTTTGGTTTAGGGTTAGTTGCATGCAATTATGCCTAATTTATAATTATTACTATAGTAAATACATGTGATGAGTAACAAGGACACATTTAAATAAAATGTTACCCAAAAATGCAATTTAAAGTTTACTTCAGCAGGAATCCACAGAGCAGTTTTTGTTTGTTTTGATTATAAAATCTGCATTGTTTGGTCCCTGAGGTTAAAATGAATATTCTTTGTAATGTACCAAGTTTACTGTATAATTTACAACAGCTGAGAGAGAATTTGTATTACATGTAATAAAAATTGCCATTAAAATTTAAATATGCCCAAATGAAATGGAAATCAAATCAAATCTAATCAAAATCATATTGAATCTGAACAGAAATCACATCAGAAAGTCTATATCGATAATACAATGGGGATTTGCCATAAAATTATTAATATATGAATGTTATTTTGTCATTAAAGGGCTGTGTTACGAGCCTTAATGTTTTCTTTTTATTCTTTTCTTGCGATGTGAAAAAGACAACAGACACTGCGCGATGCATCCACTTAATTTAAATATTTCACTGGACTGGAGCCACTACAGTGGTTCAACCTTAATTTTATGAAGCAACAATAAAACTTTTTTTTCCCCAAAAGACAAAATAACGACTTTATTCAGTCATTTCTTCTCTTCTGTATCAGTCTAGGTTGAACCACTGTTAGTCACTTGGACTATTTTAATGATGTCTTTCCTACCTTTATGGGCCTTCAAAGTGTTAATTAAATAGCTGTCAATGGAGCCCACCCTGATCCATCGGATTTCATCAAAAATATCTTAATTTGTGTTCCGAAGATGAACGAAGGTCTTACGGGTTTGGAACGACATAAGGGTGACTAATTAATGACAGAATTTTCATTTTTGGGTTGAACTATCCCTTTAAATCATAAAATGACAAAAGAAGATCTGAACACAAATTTACAGGCCAAAAAGCTCACATTAAATTATAGTCCAGAGGCCACAATAAAGCGCAAGAGTGCAAAAAGTGAAAGGTGCGCAAAATGTTTTCGCGTTCAACCCTTCATCAATGCAATGGTTGTTCTTGAAATTTAGTTTCTCTCATTTTTCCTCCCCAAAAAGAACACTAAAACTTTTCTCCACTTTTCTTGTAAACCCTCACTCTAAAAAAACGAAGTAAAAATAGGACCCAGTGTAATGAATGAATGTTCGGTATTGATTTTTCACAGGTGTGTTCCATTGCATTGTGTTGTGTTTTGCAAACTTAATGGAAAATGTACTGGTAGAAAATTACTACTACCTTTTCCATTTTTCTACAGATTTTTTTTTTTTTTTATTACAGTGCTATCAACAGAAAGTACTTTGAATTATCTGTGAATGTTAACAACAAAGGGTAAATTATCAATCTCTCAAGTAATATGTGAGTTGCGATTCAAATTTTGCATGCATTTGAGACGCATTGAGATGAGGGTGTAAAATCAATATCCAGATACTATTCGGATATAAAATACAAAAGGGAGCCACTGTGACATTACGTTAAAGTCAGGTTTATAAACCAGTTCTCTAACGATTTCACACAGAAAAAGAGTCACTTTTACAAATAATATAATGTATTCTTAAAGACAGCTGGTGCTTAATTAGAAATGTGTTCAGTTTGAACTGTGCACGTTACATAAGGATGAGTTTATCATCCCACTTGTGGGCTATGAGGAAAAAGTCTCTTTGAAAAATGAGTCACTATAAGCAGCATAAGCTTCGGTTGGTTTTTCTGGCCATGTCAGAGGGAGAGGTGAGAATTTACTGTGCTGTGGAAACTGAAAACACGAACTGAGCTTTTCCTACCCTCTCTCTTTCTCTGCTCTTCTCCTTGTAAGTCCATAACTCTTCCCTCCCTCTCTCTCCTTTTATTTTTCTCTTTCTCTCCCTGTAAAAAGCAGGGGAAAAGTAAGCACGAAAACTTGGGGCGCAGAGCAGCTGAGAGGACAACTGTCCTCCTGTCCTGAGTTCCAGCAGCAGCCAAGTAAAACAGTGGCGTTCCACTAGGAAATGGCAAGCCAAACAGAGACAGCCATGAATCTGAACTGCATGAATGTGAGGGTTTCTCCTTGCATTCCCCAAAGGCACAGCTGATTATAGAAGACTTCTGTAGTTAAGGACATTTCCCAAATGGTTTTAGCAGTGCTTGGAATTAAATATTTAGTTAAAGGCAGAAAGGTTCAAAAACACCACTCAGTACAGTGCGTAGCATGTTATTAATACATGATTGCTGATCTATCGCATGCTTCATTAGGACTCCGCTGTATTCCGCAATCTGTTGTGAAAGCATAGGAGTTTCAATAAAACGATTAATTTCTCAGAGGTCCTTGTGTAAAGTAGCAAAAGATTAGCCGATAGATAAATATGTAACTTAGATGAATCCTCAACTAGATTCATTTGATTTGAGTTTGTGAATAACAGAAAAACACTAGCATGTTAGCCGCACATCTGTTTGTGCGTGTGCGTGCGTGCGTATGTGTGTGTGTGTGTGTGTTGGCAGCGAGATAAAAGGCCGTGACCAGAGCAGAGTTAGTTTAGCGGGGGCGAGCAGGGAGAAGCTTGTGCATTAGTTAGTGGAATTATCTGGATAACTCCTCCGCCAGTGAAAGGTACAAACTCACAGTGGCAGGATTGGATAATGCTATTATCAGCATGATTGTAGCATTAGAGAGAGGCATTAATGTGGATCATTCAGACCATTCAGCACTAAGAATTGCCATAAAATTACAGCATTATCTGCAGATATGGGCGCCGGATATCAGCAAGGGGAAAAAAAAGCCCAGGAAAGCAAAGCAAAGCTTTGAACTAACAGTTGTTTCAGCTGCCAATTTGTAAACATGACCGTTATATGGCTAATTCCACATCTACCACAACCTTTTAACCATTGCAACAAATTGACGATTTAATTGTGCATAAATAGTGAGTACAGCTACTGAATTTCCTTTTATTTAGTCGCGCAAATGGAAGTCTTGCTGCAGACAAAGCTGACGTGATTTCTAGGCTAACGTATTTCGAGTCGAAGCCCCTCGAGTGCAGAGTTTTGCAGAAATACTGTCCGTTGCAGATGTTCGGATGAGTTTGGGCCTTGTCTGTTAGTGCCTCTGCTGTAACTTCTACCACATTTCTCGATTTGCTGCTCATTCGCTGTTCGTTTTTTCCCAAACCCTCCACGTTTTCCATCCTAGCCTGCGTACATCTATATTTTGCGCCGCTTCGCTATCTCTTTTTGCTTTCTTTTGCCTTTGAATGAGATAAATATACATTGTGCCATTGAAGCCCTAGTGTGGGAGGTCTGGAACTCTGCGGCTCAGAGAGGCGCAGACATCCGAGACATGCTCACACCGCATCCCAGGAACTCCGCGCGCAAAAATAGCTCAGAGATTTCCACATTTTATATTTGTCTGAGGGGATATTTGAATGCAAATGAATACAGGAATGGCAGAGGGTGTTTTTGTTGTGCGGAATTAGTGTTGTGAGGGCGCTTCTTCCCCATTCTTCTCCGTCTTTCTCTTTGCCGTCCAAATGACTGCCATTAAGGCAGGACAGACTCGAGCCAAACACAGGGCTCCACTTAATGTGATTTCCTCCAGAAGGGAAAGAAACAAAGGAAGGAGTGATTCATCAGGGAGAGAGAGAGAGAGAGAGAGAGAGAGAGAGAGAGAGAGAGAGAGAGAGAGAGAGACAAACCACTCATTCTAAGGCTGTCCACCTCCAAATGATGTTCAGCGCAAACACTGTGCATGTTCACGGGAGTGTTTATTTCTGCATTGCGCAAACACAGCTAGGATGAACATCAAGGAGCTCTGGCAGTAGGAAACATTGAAAACAAAGATTCATTCTCCATTAAAACAGGATTATATTGCATAAGAACATTTTGTTGATCTCAAATAAACCCGCTGTTATAATTCATATGAAACGAGGCATATCGCATCGAGGAAATCACACGTGTTGCAATAATACAAAAGAGTCCTAGGGATTTGACGAGGCTCTAGCTAGTGAAAGAGAGACGGGAACTGGTTTCTCTGGCAGAGATGTTTGCAATGGCAGCTTTCAGCAGCCATATCGACAGAATTGAGTTTGACAGACTTGTTGAGTGGTGGTGATTGGCCCTGCTCCAGGGACACGCTACAGCAAAAAAAACGTGTATAACACCAAAGGCAGGAGAGCAGAAGGGGAGGATGCTGTGGCCGCACAGATTGGCCTTCCCAACAGCAGCGGTGAGAACATGAGATAAGACGGCGAGCAAAAGGAATGAGAGAGGGAAGAAATGGCCAAAACAGAGGTGTGAGGCCAGGCTGCCATCTGAGGAGGTGAAGAAAACGAGGGCTGAGGGTGTTAATGTTAGCATGTGCGTCAAACACATACACGCACATGCTCACACTGCAAGTCTGTATGTACAGTATAAGCAACATGTGCAGAAGAGCTTCATCAGTATTACATTTATAGTGCTTTAGCTTCCAGGCTTACACCAGCACCTCTAATTTGATTTTTTTTTTTTCTTTCATGGTTTGGTTAAATAAAGAGAGACAATCTAAGCTGATGGATGAAGTACTAAGAATTAAATAAATTACATATACATTAGTGATGAACCGAAATTAAAGTTTCATTTAGCTGAAAAGGTGATAAATTAAATGAGTTGTAGCAGAGTTCTACAGCAACGAGGCACCTCTCTATAATTCAACTAAACACATGGACACTGACACAGTCAAAAAATGTAATTGCTAATTAAACGCTTATGTTACCGTCAATGTTTTTGGCCATGTAGAACTACTTCAGCCCAAAACTAAACTTGTAATTTTTGTTACGGCCAAATAATGTGAAAGATCCAGTGAACGATCAAGTGGCTAAATCTTCTCCACGTCATGACCAGCAACCCCCCATAGCATTACTCTGCAGTTAAACTTGTGGTATCAAATACTTTTATAAAAATACTGCAGGGTTATGTTTAGTTTCATTGTATTTTATATGGCTTTCCCTGTTCCTGTTACCGAGTTCTCGTTCACTGTTTGTTTCCATGGTTTCCAATTGAGTTACACCTTGTTCTTGTTTCGTTTATTACCACCCCAGTGTATTTAAGCCCTGAGTTAGTTCTGTTCATTGTTCGGTGTCGTCTATGTTGAAGTGTAGATGCCTTGTTTATTCTCATGCATGTGATACTGGACTTTGAATTGATTCTACATTGTGTGTGTGTGTGTGGAACTACAACTGGATGTTGTGCATTTATCATATATTGGAGAGTGTTATTAATTTGTGTTATAGAAATGTTTGGAATATTAGATTATTTTTTAGGTCACTGTTACGGCATATTCACATTTGGTTCAAGAACTTTAAGTAGATTCTCAAAGCATTATAATTGGATTATCTGTCTGAATTTTTTTCTTTTTTTATGTTTTTCATTTTTCTTCTTTCAAAATATATAACTGCATTGGTAATATATTTTAGTGGTTTCTTCCTCCTTTTTTAATAAGTAATATTGTAACATCCGAAAAACCTGGCAATGAACATTGTTTCATTGAGGTGATTTAAACTCTCACTCTCCCCAACAATTTCTTGGCTCCTCAATGGATTTTATCAATCAAAAAGTGTCAAAAAGCCCCACTGTTGTTTCAGTCTAAAACAAAATGCTACAAATGCACTTCACAAACAACTACTTTCAGTGGTCCAAAGGTTAGCAGTAATAAGCAGTGTGATGGAACAGGGCCTTTTCTCCTGTGTGTCAGTTCTATGGGCTGTGGGGGGTGGGGGTGAGGATGCTCCTCTCTCATAGATCAGTGTTTAATGTACCCAGCGGCTGCCTGGAATGGCCGGAGACGAATGACGGTGTTCAGGGCCAAATCCCAGAGCTGCTCGGCTCACTACGGCCACGGTCGTCTGAACGCGCTGTTTGGGTACTTAGCACACACGGGCCAAAGGTTCTCCGAGTCCAGGGCTCCAGCCCTGCAGCCTGCCACTCTAATGATTCCCTAGACTCCAGTTGCTGACCCCTCCAGCCCCGGCCATTCATTAGAGCAGCGAGAGAAGGAGAGAGAGAGACAAAATGAGTGAGTGTGACAGAGAAAGAATGGAGCAGCTTACGGCAGTCACTTTCTGCCACAGTTACACACTTCGTCCTCTTTGCTATCAGTGTGAGGATGCTCGCCCCCTGGGGCTGCCCACGGAGCCTGTGAAGTTCACACACACTCCATTATCTGAACGGCGTGTGTGTCCCTGAGCATTCTGCAGGACGCCGGAACCATTTATACACACACACACACACCTGCTGGTCGGCTGCGAAAACCAGACACATTTTTTTTTATCTCTCTGGTGCATCGCACGCAGAGGGACACAGATTAGCAGAGGGTAAGTGTAAACTGAATAAATACACATATGTGTGGCCCATCCTGGCCTAAAAATTCCACATCGAAGCGAGTTGCGTATTATAGTTTGCATTTTTCGCTTTTCTCCCTTATTCCGAGCAGGATTAGTAGGCTTATAAAAGGGGTCTTGGAGACACAGTAAACTGGTTCGGCCTGAACTGGCACACTATCCTGTAGAGCCCAGCCTTAATGATTTCTAATGCGTCTAAATGCTCCGGCGCCACAAAACCCCGCTTTGCACTGGGGACGAGCAACTCTCCCTTTGCCTGTTTCTCTTTGTTGATTTTACCGAGACGACAACAGAGTTGGCTTATCTCAGTACCAGGCCTGCACTGGGGGGAGTCTCCCAAAAGCCCAAAGCCCAAGCGTCTTATTAGAGATGCTTATAATGTTTGTCTGTTCTTCGTTTTAGCTCCTCACACACACACACACACACACACACACACACACACACACACACACACACACACACACACACACACACACACACAC